>JAKTRT010000051.1:0-88356 GCA_030579895.1 Sugiyamaella grinbergsii | reverse complement strand
CCCAGACCCGTGGCTCCGCTTCGCGGAGTTGCTAGGACCAACTGTGTCAACGATCCTAGCAACTCCGCGAAGCGGAGCCACGGGTCTGGGCAGCGCCCAGCCGCCGGAGGCATGCCACGAAGAGAGACGTACCGGTTCGGGCCACTACCGAGCCTTGTCTGAATGTCGAGGACAACATTTAGAACGCTTCTAAGTCGGTATGTTTGCGTGTAGTGAGAGTTGGTTCCAGGTTTGTTCGGCCTGCTTTGATATTTCAGTGCTGGAATAAGGGTTTGAATTTGCTGATGTTTGAAAAATAGCCTCTCGCTATTGGCCGTCCAGGGGTATCGAACCCTAACCTTAGTGGTGGATAATGGGATTGTATGTGGTTATGATGGCTATGGAGATGCTGGGGAGATGCTGGGAAGAAGACTATGTCAAGGAGTAGTAGACTATTAGAGGAGAGATTTGAAAGGGCGATATTGATGATATAGGGTGTTCGTAGGTAGTGTAGTAGGGGGGTCGTATACTAATTGGATGGCGTTTGTAGATTGAGACGTTGCACAAGAAACTGCTCTCCAGCTGATCCAGATGCTCCTCCCGTTATGCTCGTAGTACACACTACACGTCCACACCGACGTTCCACCGACTATATCTATATATATATATCCTGTATTCGCTTATACGATCTCTCTATCGCTTCTAACATATATTGCGCCAAATATAGCTTTGAATGGCATGTAACGTGACGTATGTGACGTAAGTGTCGTACGTGTATTCCAGGCACATCTTTAAAGAAAATCAAAAGATAACCGAATCTTCATGCAGGGTACGGTGCATTATTTCTTCGAGGCTGGAATAGACAGCGAGCTGTTCAGGCCCTGCTAAGAGTCCGCAAACTGCGATTTTTTTTATTTTTTGGCATTATATACTCGAGTACAATAAATAAAAAGACCAAGTAGGACGGGGGCATGGCTTAGAAGAAGCCGATGAAATTAAGCAGTTGTAGAACACCACCTCCAAATACTAAAAACGCGAGCACAACTGGTTAAACGCGTTAGAGCTAGAAGCTAGAGAACCAAGTACAATAGGCACTGGCGCCGGACTCTGCCCGACCACCTGAAACTAATAATCGCAATACATACTTAACCAGGTGGTGGAAATAGGAGACTTTTCCTTTTCCTTCTCAACAGGAGGTTTGCCCATCTTAGCCTCTTGACGCTTGGCAAACTTGAGATTGGCTTTTCTTTGTAAAGGGGTCTGAGGAGCCATATTGAGATAAGAGGAGATGAACAGAATAGGGCCACGGGTTCGAGGGTGGCGGTCGACAAGTGAAAAGACGAGTTGGTGAAGTTTGGGATTGGAGTTCTGAAGTTCGCGATAGTTCCTGGGGATCGGTATGCATTTATACGTGTCATTTCAATGGAGACGCTTGTAGATGTGAGGCGTGGTGAGCCGCACGGTGAAGCCAGAGGATTAAAGTTTGAAACGAGAGCTAGAGAAGAAGAAGAGAGAATCAAGATAGAGAAGAGAAAGAGTTTGGTATTTGTTAGAAATGATAGAAGTTACTTGCAATGATAGGTATGGTGGATATAAAGGAACGAGAATAAAGGGTTACAATACTAACTTTTTCTAGGGTCGGGAAAAAGGTTCGTGTAAAGTGCCTGCCCGATGATCTCGTAGGAGACTTTAAACGACTGTTGGCGGCTCAAATCGGCACTTCGGCAGACAAGATCGTTCTTAAAAAGGGATACACGACATTCAAAGATCATATTACGTTGTCTGACTATGAGATTCATAATGGATCGAATTTGGAGCTGTAAGTAGAGACGACCAGGCAATGCATTCAGAACACATACAACCGAGATACTAACGTTCAGATATTACTCTTAATATATATTTAATGCATAAATTTAATAAAACTATTTACAAATAGGACCAGACCACCGTTTGGTTCAACCTCTCTCTACAAAATTCTCATTTCTACTCGCCTCGGGACTGTCTTCGACTCCATATTTAATAAAATCTTTCACCTTTTGTACGTATAGTTTTCCATCAAGAGGCCCTTGGTAGCCCTTGAAGGTATGCTTGATCTTGGGCGCCGTAGCACATACTAATGGTTTGAGCTCGGTATTTTCTATTGCACTTGGAACAACATATGTTCGGACCTTTTCCCAATTAATGATATATCTTCCTCTGCTTGTCCATCTACCAACACCAGTAGATCCGGTACCTTTGTAGAAGTCTTTGTTTCCCTGTTTGGTGGTCAAAGACCATCGCTTGTTACCGGACTTGAGCATTCCGTAGAAGATTTCACCATTACGGTACGTCTGCCATGGCCGCAATAGATATTGGATTCCTGTGGGTTTCATTGTGGGTGATAATTATTGTAGTTGTGAAAGCTGAAATATGGACTGTATGTACTAGAGAGTGAAAATAAAGTCGTGAAGTGAAATTTCGCATCGAAAATTCGTGCACAGCCGTGCGCTAGTGAATGGTCGACTGAAGGCAGTTGGCTTTCTTTTATGAGAGGTAAATTATAAATGGCCCATAAAACCTGAGCAATGTTACTAGCACTAGCACATAGACGTTATTTAGTAGTGACAATTTGTTATATAAACAAGAAATGTATATAAATTACTGGATGAATAGTCACTGTTGTATTTCTGAGAGTTCCTATAACACGTCGGTATTGACAAGACGCAGGGTCCAGTGGTTCATTGCGCCGAGGTTGAAAAATAGAAAGAAGAGACGATGGCCATGTATCTAGGTTTGCAGAGGAAGAATGGTCGAGGATTCACTGGCAGGTAGATGGTGGGCAAATGACAGGTTAGATGGTGGATGATTACAAATTGGACGGTGGATGACGACAAGTTGGACGGTGGATGACGACAAGTCAGATGGTGGATAATGCCATCTAGTACTGCTAAGTGATCGGCAATATAGGCTATATATTACCCTTATAAAAGAAATAGAAAAGATATTGACAGCTGCTTTGCATGTCCTGTTCCACGGAACGTATTGAGACTATTACAGACGCTCATATACCCAATTCTAACTGAACAGACATTGCACGTATTACTCATTCCTGGCCAACCAAGTCCACGAACCAATGCCGTACAATTCTGTTTTCTCAGTTGGTGGTACCTGACTGCGGTACCGCTGCTTGTCCTGCCATCCTCTACACTGGCGTAAAACAAAAATCATTCTTAAACCAATTTCAATTATAATAAATATCTCGTTTCTTACTGCTCTCCAAACTCTGCTCTCAATCATCCGCTCGTAGACTCGAACGGCTATTGACGGCTCATCTGATCGGCTGGACGATCAAACTTTTTTAACGTGCACGAATGTACGGCTCGTGGAGATCTCGAGAAAATATATAGGCAACGACGATATTTGCCGAAACGTTTGATCCTGATATCGCGACGACTACCATCCATCATGGCTCCTCATATCCTATTTATAGATTCTTACGATTCGTTCACATTTAACCTGTCTACTCTTATTGAGAAGGTGACCGGTGCTACTGTGATAACGATTCGTAATGATTCAGTTGGCTCGGAAGAACTGGTCGATGAGATTTTACCACTATTTGATGCGGTTATTGTCGGGCCTGGTCCAGGATCTCCGGATAATCCTTCTGATATTGGAGTACTGCCAACCTTGTGGCAATTGTCGGAAAAGAATATAGTACCAGTGTTTGGAGTCTGTTTAGGATTTCAAAGCATGGTACTTGGGTTCGGCGGATCCATTCATAGGTTAAAGGTCATCAAACATGGCCAGCCTGGAAAGATCCGTCACTCGGGAGAAAGCATTTTTAAAGGACTTCCTCAGAGCTTCCCAAGTATCCGGTATCATTCATTACATGCTCGAATCAGTGAGAAAGAAAATGGTTCAATTGACCCTCTTGCTTGGTTGGTTTCAACTGAAGATGATCATGAAGAGAGCGTACTAATGGCCGGTAAGCATGTGTCGAAGCCATATTATGGAGTCCAATACCATCCTGAGAGTATCTGCTCTGAGCATGGTTGTGATGTTATTAAGAATTTCTGGAACCTGGCCCAAGCGTGGTGTGCCGAAAATGGTAGACTGGTTGCACAGGATGACGCCAAACTCGCTGCATTCAAGTCGCACTACAGTATTAAACCTGAACCATTGTTAAAGCACGGTTTGGGTCGACCGTCGTCAATTGCTGTTCCATTTAGAAGCTTACAATTGAGTCCATTACCAGCCCTACAGACGTCTACCTATATCCAGGCATCTACAATCTGTGATGGGGTGTTAGAAAACGGGAACTTTGTTCTTCTCAATTCAGCATCTGAACCAGGAAGGTGGTCGATAATTGGCGTTTTACAGCCTGGTAAGACAAATGTTATTACTCACTATACAGCTCAGACCCCAAACAATGTATACATGAACCAATGGGGCGAGAGCGAGAGTACTAAGACTACCATCGACTTGACCAATTTGCGTCCGAATACTGAGAATGGTAATACTCATGCTAATAATCAGAATGGAAATGGTGCTGCCACAGATAATTTCTCCAATTCCCCTTTAAAGGGCTCCTCTGTTTGGAACTTTGTAGCCCAATACATGGCACCAAAACTTAGCAAATACAAGTCTGCTATAGTCCCGCCAGGAGCGCCCTTCATCGGTGGACTAATTGGATACTTTAGCTACGAAGCTTCGGCTCTCAATATGATTCCCGAACGGAAACCTTTACCAGTTTCGCAAGAAAACCAAACAAATGCTGCTGATGTCAGTCTTGTCGATGTTGAAAGAACGATTTTGATTGACAACAGAAACAAGATTCTTTACACTGTGTCATTACTAGAAAATGATGACGATTGGCTAGAGTCAACTTTGGACAAGATCGATGATCTTCAAAAACACCCTATAGAAATATGCACTCCCACCGAGCTTCCGGCCAACCCTACAATTACTATGCCAGACAAAGCGAAATACATTACCAAAATCAAGACATCACAAGATTTTCTCAAAAGCGGAGATTCTTACGAACTGTGTCTTACCGCACAGACGAAAATCCAATACCAGGAAATCCTTGACCCTTGGAATCTATACAAGATTCTTGTCAAACGAAATCCCGCCCCTTATTCATGCTTTCTCAATCTTCCTGACTCAATCCTGGTCGGGTCTTCTCCAGAAAGATTCATGTCGTGGAATAGCAAAGGAATGTGTGAATTCCGCCCTATCAAGGGTACAGTGAAAAAATCCCCTGAAATGACTAGAGCCAGGGCTGAATCGATTCTTAATACTCCTAAAGAGCTAGGAGAAAATCTCATGATAGTTGATTTGATCCGCCACGACTTGAATCAAATTCTTAGCAACGTTCGAGCAGAGAAATTAATGTCTGTTGAAGAATACGAGACAGTCTATCAGCTAGTTTCTGTCATTCAGGGGGATCTTCCTGATGGGTACCTCGGAATTGATGTTCTTAGTCATTCTCTACCGCCTGGATCGATGACAGGAGCACCTAAACTTCGATCGGTAGAGATTCTTCACAACCTGGAAGATCAAGTTCCCCGAGGAATCTACTCCGGGGTTTCGGGTTACTGGTCTGTTCACGATGAAGGCGATTGGAGTGTTATTATCCGATCTGCATATTTATATAAGCATGATCCTTATACATGGAGAATAGGTGCCGGAGGAGCCATTACCATTCTCAGTGATCCTGAAGAAGAATGGGAAGAAATGCAAACCAAGCTACAAACTGCCTTGCAAGCGTTTGTCAAAGTTTAGAATAGTTTCAACAATTGGTTAAGCATTTAATCTAGTAAAAAATAAAAAGAAAGAACCGTTTGACCAGCGGATCATGAATTAATTTAACGGGTCCTTCTCGGCATTACGAGAGTCTTCTATATGTATTTATTTAATTTAATTTTTATTTTATTATATTTCAGTCTCTAGGAAATCAGAGTGAGCAGTACAAAATAGCTTTTAACTGATAATATCTCAGACTCGAATTTACCACCCTTCTAAGCACTTCATATTTAGCACTCGGCCGACATCTATCTTGACCTGAACATGTCCATCCATCATGCGGCTGACCCAAACTCGTGAAGTAGAATAGCGAGACTGAGACTCCCGAATCCTCATTTTCATACTTCATTAAAAACACACCACAGTCGTATGATGGCACAACGACCGCCATGGAGAAAGCTACTGTGGGTAAAACAACCGTATCCGGATAATTTTGTGGATAAATCGTTTCTATCGCAACTGAAGAGAAATTCCAATGTTCAGCCATACTCGTATTGGAGACTGATTTGCGATTCCTCGGTTATACTGGTTCATTTGTGCTCGATTGCTATTTTCGTGGTGGCCTTCGTAGGCATTTATAATAGAGGATGGAACCCAGTGTGGTTTGTAGGGAGCAGTGGAGTCATGACTGTTGGAGGATTTGTATTGTGGGACATGCGAACGCAGGTCGTTCATAATCGGGCCACGATCTTTAAAAGCTCGGTACTGATTCTCTTCACAATCTTAGCACTATCTCCAGTATTGAAGTCTCTGACTCAATCGATCTCATCTGATTCGATATGGTCGATTGCCTGCTGGTTGTGTATAGCCAACGTCTGTTTATACGACTACTCGTATATATCGAGGACCGGGTTCAAACTGATCCTGTCGACCAACCTAGCACTCTCCACGGCAATTGTATTAGCCTCGCGACTCAACACGTCCATGTCGGTGTTCTGCTTTGTCTTGTACTCTATTCAGATCTTAGGAGTGCTGCCAACGTTTGCGCAATGGGTCCGGTCGTCGTCCGAAACGGCCCATTGGATACTCCTAGGCACCCTGCTAGTTCTCACCGACATCGGCTTATTTATTATTGGCGGGCTCTGGGCTCTGGTAGTGTGGATCATTGTCCAGATCACCGTCACAATCGTCTTCCCCGGCTGGTTCCTGCGGCTCCAAAAGTACAAGAACGAGATCCAGGGCCCGTGGGACCCTGCCAAACCCATCATCAAGGCTGAGCCTGGGTCGTGATGGGTAGACCGCTGGTTGTGTGCCTCCGGCGGCTGGGCTCTGCCCAGACCCGTGGCTCGCGCTTCGCTCGGTTCGCTGGCGGGCGAGGGTGCTGTATGTTTATTAGTTTTTGTGTTTAATGCATCGTCTACAGAGACAGCAGCTCGTCAGTTCCTCGAAAGAAGGGCCCGCCCAAGATCCGAGCGAAGCGAGCTACGGGTCTGGGCAGAGCCCAGCCGCCGGAGGCACGACCCACGGAACCACCCCCTGAGTTTGGCATGGGTTAGGGCCGCCTGGTCTCGGGGATTGATGCTGGTTACCCGGACTGGATCTTGTCAAAGGTTAATGAAGAAAAAAAAAATTAACCTACCGTACAGGCCTAGTAAGGTAGACGATTTACTGGCAGTTTAATTGATTGATTGGAGATTGCGTTTACTTTTTGCCGAAAAATAGAAACAGAAAATCGGAAACTGAAACGATGTCGGGAAATAACAGCGGATTCGATCAAGACAAGTTTGCTGAGGATTTCCAAGCCAGAGCTCAAGTTGGCGGCGACGGACAAGCTCAGGGACCGGGCCAAGGTCAAAGATTCCAGTACAATTTCCAACCGGGTCAGTCGAACTTCCAACCGGGACAAAACCAAGGCTTTACCCCTGGCCAGTACGGTCAATATGGCCAACAGCAGGCTCAGTATGGCCAATACGGTCAACAGCAGGCTCAGTATGGCCAATACGGTCAACAACAGGCTCAATATGGCCAGTATGGTCAATATGATAATAATAGTTACGGCCGAGGTGGCTACAGAGGCGGTGCCAGCGGTTATAGTAGGGGCGGTTATAACCAATCCTACAACAACAACTATCAAGAACAAGAGGATAGTGGAAGTACTATGACTTTGGAGGAGTATCAGAACAAAAAGAGCACCTTGCCTCCTCCTCCCGGTAGAAGTAGACCATTAGCCGGAGCACCAGCGCCCGCCGCTGCTGCTGCTGCTGCTGCTTCGTCCGGCTCCTCGATCATCACTGGCAGTAATAAGCCCAAGGTGTTGAAATTAGGAGAAGAGAAGAAACCAGAGGCCAAGACCGAGGCCAAGACTGAGGCCAAGACTGAGGCCAAATCAGAAGCTAAAGCACCCGCCGAAGCAGAAGCCAAACCTGAAACTACCGCTAAAACCCCGTCCATCACTCCTTCTACGACCCCCAAACCACAAGCCAAGTCCACCCCTAGTGGTACCCCTAAAAAAGCAGATTCTCCTGCTCCATCCACTTCATCTAAAACTGCTACCGAGAAGCAAGACGCCGATACTCTGACTAAACAGCAAGAAGAAGAGCTCGACCAAGAAGTGCTCACCGACCTTTTCGGCTCTGCTGGAGGTAAAGAGCACATGTCTATTATCTTCATGGGCCACGTCGACGCCGGTAAATCTACCATGGGTGGTAACCTGTTATACCTGACCGGTGCTGTCGATAAGCGTACAGTCGACAAATACGAGCGTGAAGCTAAAGATGCTGGACGTCAAGGTTGGTACCTCTCGTGGGTCATGGATACCAATAAAGAAGAGCGCGCAGAAGGTAAAACCGTCGAAGTCGGTAAGGCATTCTTCGAGACCGAAAAGCGTAGATATACCATTCTAGACGCCCCCGGCCATAAAATGTACGTTTCCAGCATGATTGGTGGTGCGTCTCAAGCAGACGTCGGTATTCTTGTCATTTCAGCCAGAAAAGGTGAATACGAGACTGGGTTCGAGAAAGGCGGACAGACTAGAGAACACGCTATTCTTGCCAAAACTCAAGGTATCAACAAGCTAATCGTTGTCGTGAATAAAATGGACGACCCAACTGTTGGCTGGAGCGAAGAGAGATACGAAGAATGTACCAAAAAACTAGGCACTTTCCTCAAGGTCAACGGATACAATCTCAAGAATGATGTTATTTTCATGCCTGTTTCCGGCTACACCGGAGCCGGTCTTAAAGACCGGATTTCTAAAGAAACCGCTCCTTGGTACGACGGCCCATCTCTTTTAGAATACCTTGATTCTCTTGCTGTCGAAGACCGTAAGATCAACGCTCCTTTCATGATGCCTGTTTCAGGTAAGAGCAAAGACCTTGGTACGATTGTCGAGGGCAAAGTCGAGTCTGGTAATGTTCGTAAGGGCCAGTCGCTTATTCTCATGCCTAATAAGACACCTGTCGAGGTTCTGTCTGTGTACAACGAGACCGAAGCCGAGGTGCCTGGTGCTGTTTCAGGCGACCAAGCCCGGATCAAGCTAAAAGGTGTCGAAGAAGAAGATGTCCAAGTCGGGTATGTTCTCAGTTCGGCCAAGACCCCCGTACAAACGGCCACCAAGTTCCAGGCCCAGATTGCCATTCTCGAGCATAAATCGATCATTTCTACTGGTTACGGGTGTGTAATGCATGTCCATACTGCCATTGAAGAAGTGGTACTCACCAAGCTCCTTCACAAGCTTGAAAAGGGCACTGGCCGCCGGTCCAAGAAACCGCCAGTGTTTGCCAAGAAAGGCATGATGGTCATTGTCGAGCTCGAAGCGTCGGAGCCAGTATGTCTTGAAACGTTCAAGGACTACCCCCGTCTCGGGCGGTTCACGCTCCGTGACCAGGGCCAAACGGTCGCCATTGGCAAGATCACCAAAATCGTCGGTTAAACAGCCAGCGACTGCCGCTGCTATCCAGTTATCTACATCAATACATCTATCATGTGCGCCGTCGTGCCCCCCCGTGCTGCCTCCGGCGGCTGGGCGCTGCCCAGACCAGTGGCTCCGCTTCGCGGAGGTGCTGTCCATGCCTGCCATCGTCCTCCGCGAAGCGGAGCTACGGGTCTGGGCAGCGCCCAGCCGCCGGAGGCAGACCCTGGCTCGCTTCGCTTCGCTCCGCTCGGTCGGTCTCGATCGCATCAGCGACTCACGCGACGACAGAGATAACAACCGGCTTCGAGCGTCGCTGGTGAAGGCTCGACGGAGAGGGCAGGGCCCGGCCGTCACAGGAATCAAACACAAAGGCTAATAGTAAGTGTATAGAAAACAACAGATGATGAACAACAAGAGAGCAACAGGACAAAAAAAAAGGTAATAAGATATTATGAAGAAAAAAAATAAGTCAATTAATCTTTTTTGACAAAACAAAAACATGAAAAAGCATTAATGATGTGTAGACATTCTAGCTCTCGTTTACAATACAATACACTTCTTCTTACGTTGGATCTTGTCCTTGACCATTAAAGCGGCTCTAGTAGCGTGTTCAAACACCTCACGGACGCCCTCTTGGGTCTTGGCAGAACACTCGAGGTACTTGATGGCACCGATCTTGTCGGCCACAGCCTGGCCTTCTTCGCGCGAGACAGGACGTTGCGAAGTACGTCTTAACTCTTCAATGGTACGGGGATCGTTACGTAAATCCATCTTACATCCAACAAGGATGATGGGGATTCCTTGGCAAAAGTGAAGCACTTCGGCAATCCACTTCTCTTGTACATTATCAAGAGAATCGGGCGAGTCCACAGCAAAACAAATGAGAATGACATTGGAATCGGGGTAAGAAAGAGGTCTTAACCGATCATAATCTTCTTGGCCTGCGGTATCCCAAAGGGCCAATTCAACACGTCTTCCGTCGACCTCGACATCGGAAACATAATTTTCAAATACTGTAGGGACATAGATTTCGGGGAACGTTCCCTTTGAGAATACAATCAGGAGACATGTTTTACCGCACGCACCATCTCCTACAATGACGAGTTTACGTCTAAGTTCTGCTTGTTGAGACACCATTTTTTTTCTGGATATGAGCAAACGCCTCTAAAAAGCTTCTAAAACAGTGGTTGGACCGAGGATCGTGCACTAAACGACAATCTCCAGGAAGATTTATGAATGAAAAGGAAATTGAATAGAAAATTCAAAGAAAAAAAAAATTTCAAATTTTTTTTTTGTTGGCCTCTTATTTTTTTTTTGGAAGTATTTAAACAGTAAACAATATTGATTAAATCGCAAGAAAATAAGGAAGCACAATTACAAACGTGAATATCGACAGCTTTCTAAATAATAATAGCACAGAAAAGATTGGTGGAAAAAAAGGGATACACAAGAAAAATCCGTGTTAGTTTGGGTGTAAGAAAAAACTGCGTGTATAAGAGGTGAGTAAGAGGTGAGTAGGAGGAGAGCAGGAGGAGAGTAGGAGGTAGGAGGGAGTGAGTAAGGGTGAGCGCCGTAAATGGGAGGACAGATGTGAGGCTACGGATGAGAGAAATGATGGTAGCAGGCAGATAAGTAGGTAGGCAGATAGGTAGGTAGGTAGGCAGGTAGGTAGGTAGGTAGGTAGGTAGGTTGGTAGGTAGGTAGGTGAGGGAGGTAGGCAGGCGGGTGTAAGGCGCAGGCGTTGTTCCGTTCGTAAGGAGCAGAGGTTACCAGGGGTGTATTATGTGTTGTTGTTATTTGATTTGTAGGAAGGGGCAATGCAATGTAAACAGATGGGCAAGCTGGGAGGGAGCCAGAGATAGGAAGAGAGACAGATGCGGTGGTGAACACCGTTGGGAGTTTACGGCGGGCTGCGACGACGCCAGTCTGCAACGCCAGTCTGCGACGCCAGTCTGCGACGCCAGTGTCGACGCCAGGCGTAGGAAAGCGGTCTAGTCGTTATCTAAGGAATGTTGGGCAGTGTGTCCGACAACGACTATTGGGACTATACTCGCTGGAGCAAACCCTGCTACTCACCGGAGACACAGGAACGCCAGCATAAAAGGGGCAAGGAATCAACTCTTTAAACGCATCGAACATAACAGTAAATGTCGATTCCTCCGCCAACCGCCAACCGCCAACTAAAGCTGCCATCCAACTCCTGCAGGCACCACCGTCCGAAGCAGCCAGCGACCTCCGAACCCTCAATGCCCTTTGGCACACCACCGATTTTCAGCTGAATCTCCTACATCCCTTGATTCTCGTCCCCCTGGCAGTCGCGCTTGGTGCCTCCGGCGGCTGGGCTTGGCCCAGACCCGTAGCTCGCTTCGCTCGTTACGATAGCGGACTGTGCTGTTGGGACCGCTGAGTTAGAGATAAGACGCCGCCGCAGGGGAGACATGAAACCAGATCGCTGCGCTCTATACATCAACATCCTCTTGTAGATCGTTAGACCCATTGCCAGTAGATATCTGCCAACTCTTTTGTAACATCACGTACCATCACGTACCACCACGTACCTTCACATACCATCACATACCATCACATACCATCACATATCTATCTACTGATGGCATTGGCTGAATGTACATCGCACGTTCAACACCCGGATTCGCTCCCGTCGGTACCAAACACAATGAGACAGCAGGTCGCCAATCGGACCGTCACTTGATCGCTGAATATCCAAACAGACCAGTTGCTTATGACATGACATGTAAGTTGCCCAGCAAGTAGCATAATAGCATGGATTGCGAACATTACCGATCACAAACCGAATGGGTGCAAAAATTGCATCGTGAAAATCCACCCGGAACCGGCATAACACATTGAGATCTGTACTCAATAACCACTCACGTCACAACCATCCACATAGAGCCCGTCTTATAAGACAGGCAAGCTGACCATATAACCCCTACAACTCATACAAACCTTTCAACCTTTCAACCTTTCAACCTTTCAACCTTTCAACCTTTCAACCTTTCAACCTTTCAACCTTTCAACCTTTCAGCCTTTCAGCCTTTCAACCCTTTGGGCCGGCAAAAAGTTACCCCTGAGAATCGTCGATCTGTTATTATGCACAATGTACGGCTCGTAGTCATCCAACCGGAAAGCGCAGCCCAGAGCAGATTAGGCTGCGACTATAGCACTACTACTACTACTACTACTACTACTACTACTACTACTACTACTACTACTACTACTGTAACCAAATGACAGCCCACTGGTCAGCGGCAGGTGATTGAGTTTCATTACCGGCCGCGCCCCGGACCCTTGCTGCCCTACCCCCGTCCTTGTTCCTTGCTCTGCACAACTGCAGAAGCAAGCATGGAATGTGAATATATGTAGCGATCGGCGTCGTATATTGCTGGATATTGTCATAAAGTTGCATTGTCTGCTGCCACTGAGCGATGGGCAGGTTTTACAGCCGACCAACACCCAACTAATCAGGCAAATATAAATAGGACTGAAAATGTCGCCGTTTGCAATTGCCCATAGAAATCTGACTGCCAACTGAAGACAAAACTTATAACAACCAAACGATAGAGATATTTATTCCATTGTTTTCATTGTACTATTTTTCATTATCTTTTGTTGCCGATTATCATTTTAAACAATTTTTTTTTTTTTTGGAAATTAGCCCCTGAGTAGCCAATTGACTTGAACAAAGAGACTGCTAACTGAGGACAGACCTATAGGAATCAAGCGAAAGTTTCTTCTATTGTATTATCTTTTTTTTTTTTTTGCTACCTGAATCTTCCACTTCAACTACTCCATCACCATGTCAGCAGCTTCGCCTACTACTGCCGGTGCTAACACCATAGCTAGCCCTACTACCACCATGTCCACCTCTTCCACCATTAAAGAAGACGCTCTGTCATCTCGTATTCCCGACCCTACTAATATTCTCCTGCAAAGATTGGAAAATTGGAGCCACACTGTGGCTTTACTGACTGACTTTGTCGAATCTCACGTTTCAATTCAAAAGTCCATTTCCTCTGGATTAGAGAAGTCAAAAAAAGCCGTTTCTGAAGCTCCGAAATTCGATTATGTTGTTGGCTCTACTCCTGGTTCTCCTATCTCACCTACCACTGCCACAATGTCCCCAGTAGCTGGTGAACTGGCGTCCCCCGCCGAACCAACAGGAATTGCCGAAGCGTTCAATGAAATCCGCACCCAGACTGAACTTCTCATCAATAAGTCAAACGAAGTAGAACAGCAACTCAAAACAACTATTCTCCCTCAATTAGAAACCCTCAAGGGTGATATTGAAAAGCACTATAAAGGGTTTAGGGGCCCTGGCTTGAAAGGACAAAAGGAAGTGCAATTGGCCAAATTGTCCACCCAAAAGTGTATTGAGAGTCTTGGCCAACATGTAGCATCCTATGGAGCCCCTGTTGGTGCCTCTGCGGGATCCAAGTCGGATGCCAAGCATGATCCCTACATCGAGAAACGAGTTGCGCTCAACTCTCTTCAAGACCAAGTGTCTAAAGAGAATAATCAAACCGAGGCCACTATCAGCGTTCAGAACAACTTCCAGACCTTAGAGCGACATATTGTTCAGGTTCTCCAACAAGCTTGTACAGTCTTGGACCAAATTCTTAAAGGGTATTCGACTTCTGACGTCGAAGCATTCAAATCCATTTCTACCAAATTTAACAATATCCAAGTCGACTATGAATGGAATCAGTTTCTAGCTCGTCAAGGCGAAGTCCTCATTCCTGCTAATACTCCCAAGCGAAACGTTGACGACCTTACATTTCTAAACATTGATCATAGAGCCACGTTGCCAGTCATGGAGGGAATAGTACAGATCAAATCTGGAAAGCTACTCAAGTCCTATTCACCTGCCTACTTTGTATTGACTCAATCCAGGTATCTTCATCAATTCAAATCCCAAGATTATGTACAAGACCCTACTCCCGAACTAAGTCTTTATATTCCTGATACCACTGTCGGCCATCCGTCGGCCCGCGACTCGGGTAAATTCAAGTTTGAAATCGAAGGAAAAGCTGCCTCCAAGACCCTCACAACGAAACACAAGTTCACTTTCAAGACCAATACTTACGACGAAATGATTGCCTGGCATACAGCCATTTCAAAGATAGCCAAGAACGTCCCGCTTGCCAGCGCTGCCCTTGACTCCCCGACTTCGCCAGTTAGCCCAACTGCACCAACTGTGCCTGTCACAGCTGATCCCGCTGCTACCGCTGCCGCCAGTTCTGCTACTGCCAGCTTGTCTGGCCAGTCTGCCGCTGAGCTGCGTACCTCGTCCCCAGCTCCAGCTTATAGTGCTGAGACCGAGCTTGCTTCCGACATTGAACATGTCCATATCGGTTAAATGCTTTTTTTAATAAATAACTAATTCTATTTTTTATTTCTCGCACTGGCCAAATGGCTGTCTGCCACTGAGCAGCAGCTGGCCTGGCCCTGGTTCTTGAAACTCAGCCAATGTTATTTCTATTTATTTCACTTAAATGTCCAAATGCTTGCCTCGCTGCTCAATGTCCGGTTATTCTCGCGCAGCGAGAGCAACGGGTCTGGGCAGAGCCCAGCCGCCGGAGGCAGAAACGCTCCGCTGTTCAGGGTCAGCCTACCGTCAGTTGAGACAGTGTATCAGACAGTGTATCAGACAGTTTATCAGCAGGATCATCGTAGTCTCTCGACCCTTCGCAAAATCTCCACAGAGCAAAGTTGACTTGGCTTTTCGTAAGAGTAGTTACTGGGCTTAGAAGCAATTCGACCATAAGCCGGCTGTAAAGAGATGCTTGAATAAATGGAAGCAGCGGAGTTGGTACTTTGACCGAAGAATTGCCCCCATCCTGATTAAGCGTCTTTGTCAGAGTAAGTTCGAGTGCGTCCAGATTGAATGATTTATGCTCATGAACGCCTCTAAGCTCGTCTATTAGCAAATTAGCAATCATCTCGCTTTCTTGAAATGTGCCCGCTAGCTCTGCTTCATAGTCATAGTAAAGTCTATCAGCACCATCAAGCAAAATGGGCAGCTTCCTACCGACATAGTCACCGCCAACCTGATAATACTCAGTGACATTAGACCCGGGAGCCGGAAGTGGCCTATTAGTCTTCTTGCAGTACTCTCTGATCATAAATGTATATGAATAGGATCGATAGATACTACCGAGAGTCCATGCAGGTTTACTGGCACATACCTCGGACAACACTGGCAAGTACGACATTAGTCTTCCAGTCTGATGAAATATATTGACGAACTCGTGCATGGCATTGAGAAACATGTACTTGTCATCAAGCTGAGATTGATTTACGGTAGATTTAGGTTTAAGTAAAACTCTTTTTCTGGTCATTTGTTTGGTAATCGATTCACATTGCCGGACATTGATGGCAATTTTGGGAACGTTTAGTCGGCCGTCACTATAAAAGCGCCCATTTTGAGGAAAAGATACAACTTCAGTGTTTTCAGGCAACCTATAGGTGTAGAAATCAGAATCATTAGTGAAAATAATCTTTCTAGTTGTAGTCTGTTTGCTAGCAATTATGCTAGCAAGAGCGTCATCAGCTTCCTCGGCCACAATTGATAGATGCACACCTGGGTGTCTGTCTTTTATTAAAGCGTAGACAACAGTAGAAATAGAAAGCATGGTCTTAGTTCTGGGTACTATTTGTGCTAATCTTCTTGTCCGGCGGATTCCAAATTTATACTCTGGCAATGTTCCGTCAAAAACGACCTCGATAGATTCTGTACCCATCTCTTCGATATCCTTAAGAAAGGACGAAAGGTCTTTTGCCAGTCTGTCGAAGTTATGGACTGTAGTCATTTCCAGCTGAGCATCGCTTAGCGTATGACTTAAACTTGGTCCATCGATGAATATCTCACTGCCTTTAAAGAAGTCATCATCAACGGGAAATGCAAATCTCTGTACCTGCCTTGTCAATCCCCTGATTCCCATATCGAGTTTTTGTTAGAATAGATTTGATTCTATCTTTCCAGAAGTGCCATTGTAGACCTATATTTTATTTCTTTGTTAGATGAAGAGATGAGAGGCTCATCATGCATGAATTATAAGTTTTCAAGATATGCATGAATTGTATTTTCAGTTCGACATTTCCAGTTATTGCTTTCCACAATTGGCTTTCTTGCTGGTTGGTATTGCTATTTGATGATGGTTGAAATGTGGTGATTGAAATTGTCGGCTGGTGATGCCGGGTCGTATTGCCGGTTCGTATTGTCGCTTGAAATTGCTGGTTGGCATTGTCGGTCGAAATTGCTGGTTGGTGTTGTCGGTCGGTTGAAGTTGATGGTTGGTATTGTCGGTCGAAGCTCCCGATTGAAAATATCGGCTGGTAAATTACCCTATACAATCCAACTGCTGTCTCTACATATTATCTATTGATCTATCTAGGTCTTTGTTCTACATCAATATTCATCACTCTACTCAATGCTAGAACTTATTTATTATTTTTCTTCCTCCAAAGCTGTATGCCTTTGTTAAAAACATCCCAGGTCACCCCATCTTCTTCTTGTACTAGCACAAAAGTTACTCCCAGTCTATGCTCGACATCTCTATTTCTGCCCTCGTCGTCAAAAAATACCATATCTCTGTAGTCGACCCCAGTTAGTTTCTGAATCTCCTGGAAATGGGAAAGCTTTGTGCCAGTACCCCATGTTTTGTGCTTCAGATAACTACCAGCAGGTCTTCCTTTCACGTGTAATAACTGTAATAGCTTCTCTGCTACTCTTGGCGCATGAGTCCGTGAAGCAGACACTGCCGTCAATATCTCTGGATGATCTTCTATGTGAACTAATATCTCCGGAACATCTCTATAGAATGCTAATGAAGTACCGTATTTATCAACCACAGATTGATTGCCAGTCTCTGATTTAATTGGAGGGCTAATATGGGTATCACACCAACACTGGATGTTAGATCTATCGGAAAAGCAGGCGGTCTGTCTGTTCAAACCTGGTGCTCAACTTACGGCTAAAATAGGATAATTTGTTAGTTCAAAATAGTCCAAATAAACAATCCCTCCTATTACTTACGCCATAGAGTATAATCTAAATCAAACACCACCAATTTAGGATAAGACATGTCTGGTTGATTAGGTGGAGAAGAAGACAATTCATGAAACTCCCAACGCTTTTTTTTTGCCCTAAGAAGATAGATGATACAAAAAAAAGGCTTACTGAGACAACCAACATGCGTGGTGACTGCGAGATTGATTCAAGTCGCTTTACCAGGTACCATACTAAACATAAACATAAACATAAACTTTATTACAGGGTACACTACATAAAACTAAATAGAAAAACATAATAAAATATCAGACAAGAAAAAAAAATAAAAATAAAAATAAAAATAATTAAAAGAGCGACAAATCCCTTTTACATGTCCTCCTGAAAAGTAGAGTTCCCACTATCAGAAAGCTGCTGACGAGCATGATATTTCTTGCTTAGAATTGATTTCTTCCTCCTATTCTCCTCTTGTCGTTGAAGTACTAAATCATACCACCGGCGAGTTTTACCTGTACAGTGGGTCAAGGACATGTTAAGAACCTTCATCCATTCATCTCGTTCGGCGGTCGTATCTGCGTAGAAGCTCAACACTTCTCCGTCTTTGAACTCCATCTTCAGTGCTCTGTCATCATAAATACCTGAATCATTACAATAGTCAACTAAGACTACATTGGCAAGGTTGATGGTGTTACGAACTTTACGAGTATCTTCATGATGGCCAACCATATTTGGCCCTTGGAGAGAGAACCAGCGTCGTCTCCAGAATCGGCAGTCTCCTCCTTGTTGAGAAAGGTAACCAGACAATTGGACGTTGCGAAGTTTGCTCACGTTATTCAATTCAGAAACGCATGCTTTCATACTGGTTGGAAGATCTTCACTTTTGTAGAATCGAGGAACGAACATCATTGTTACTTGCAGACCACAAATTCTGTACGGTGATGCTTTTCCTGTGGGCTTGCCTGTAGTATTATTTGACCATTCATTAAAACCAGATAAAATGTACGTCTGTGGTTTACCGTAGATCTCGTTTTCGAATTGAGTCTCTACAAGATATGCTCTAGCAAACTCGCCATTTCTGCCTATTTTTCCTTCCCAAACATCTTTCGGACTAATTATCGGCACGGAAATTGTTGGTGAAGATGGTGGTGAAGGACTAGGTTCCTGACTGATATTGGATACTTCCGGTAGTGTTAACTGCGGCAGTTCTTCCTTCTGCTTTTTAGGACTCCGACTGAAAAGTCCAAACTTCTTCTTCTTTGGCGAAGTAGGAGGTGATACGTTGGATTGAGGATTCTTTACCGATGGAGGTGAAATTCTTGGTTGCATTTGTAACGAAGGCATAGCTTGTCTGTGTCCTTTTTGTTCCACTTTTCGCTTGGTTTGAGTTTGAGTTTGTAGTGGATTCATTTGACCAGACAAAGTGAGAATTACCTGTAATTCTTCACTGCTAACTACTAATTCAAACTCGTGGTCAATTGGAATCAGGTCACTCTGATTATTGGTCGTTAATAAGTCAATGGGATATGTTTTAACTGTTTGAAGGCCGTTATCCAAAGTCAAGGTGAATTTAGGTTGTCTGTTCTTATCCAACGGCAGTTGTAGATCTCTGATACCAGATATTTTGATGAACAGGCGACCCCTGTCAGATTCATCAATTGGGTCTAGATCACCAAGCGTGGGTGATGAGAGCATTATGGGAGATGGCGGCTCGGTTTGGTGAGCTGTTTCTGAGTCGTCTCCGTAGACTGAATCAGTATCGTCACTTGCTGAAGAGCAACCTCCTGAAGTTGGAGATCCGATAGCCAAGTTGGCAACCTCTTCAGCTTTGTTAGGCGGCGAAGTCATTGAACTGGGCGCTCTTTTGAGCTGCTCTACAATGTGCGAATCATCGTCGAACTTTGTTTGATTGATTATTGGCGACTGGGCCCTTTCTTGAGCTTTCTTGAGTCTTTGTAGTGCTTGATAAGAACTTGGGGCGGTCTGTGTTTCGTGGTTCGAAGTGATTGTATTCTTTCGGCCCAACTTGGAAGGACTTGTGAGAGGATCTGGATTTGCATGTATAGCTGTAAAAGCGGTTTGAGGTTTTATCGCTTTGACTGGTACAGAATTGTTGTCAATGGACTCGCTTAGAGCCTGTTGAAAAGAAGAAAACAGTTCTGGACTATCCAAGATCG
Organism: Sugiyamaella grinbergsii; assembly: GCA_030579895.1. Classification (NCBI taxonomy): domain Eukaryota; kingdom Fungi; phylum Ascomycota; class Dipodascomycetes; order Dipodascales; family Trichomonascaceae; genus Sugiyamaella; species Sugiyamaella grinbergsii. The sequence goes on along the minus strand of JAKTRT010000051.1, from coordinate 68,537 downwards.
GTAGCTGGATCTTTTCAAGGGGCTTATATTCAAACACGTCATCAAAATCTGAACTTGTCGGCTCACTTAGTCCTAGCGAAGACCCAGAAGCGGAATCAATGAACTCTGGCGACAGACTGACAGAAGAAGTTGTCGCCATTGTTGGTTTTATCTCGTTGATTAGATTCTGAATCGGCTTTACAGTAACTGGCTTCTTTGCTTTCACGAGCCCGGGGTGTTCGTAATCACTTTTAGGAATATTTATGCCGGGGTGTTTGTTTTCGTCGATATCAAAATATCTTTCTTCGTCGTTGCTGTTGTTGTCGTGTAATACACTGTTTAGATCAGTTGGATAGCCCTTGCTTAAAATTAAATCAGAACCGTCCAATTGAGTAATATTCAAAGGGTTTCTCCTAATGATATAAGTGCTATCTTGCGACGCTGTCCTGTGTGCCATATCAATCAAGATTTAAAGAGCACAATCGTACGAGTATATTAGATTTTTTGCAAAGAAAATACTCATAAAACAAACAACGGTAATTCGAGATATTAGATGGTAGCGAAATGAAAACAGATCACAGTTGGCGAGGACTAATTCCTAAAGAGGAAAAAATAATCAACTCATATAAATCGGATATGTACTAGCAGAATGCACGTTAAGAAGCGGTCTGCAACAAGGGTCTTTGCGAGTTCGGTTGCTAATGTTTATTTACCTACTTCCCGATTGATATGGCCTGCCTCGAGGATCTGTGCGGCGTCTGCAGCCGGCAAGGCCCTTGCATGCGTAGAGGTGCATGGCACGGAGAATAGGCAGAGCTTTAAGTTGTATTTTCCGGGAGATGAAATGTGCCCGGAGTGTCGGGAAGGAAGTTCCAATAAGAGGTTGTTGTGGGGGAGTCTGCGAGATCAAGTGACGTTTGTCTAGTTTCGTTAGGACTTTATTGAGTGTGTAATTAAATGATAGTCAGGTTATTGCGGTCTAATGACTAAGGATCTGAGCAAGTATGAGCCTATTATTCCTAAGAGAGCCAATGAACGCCAGTTCGCCGTTCTCTATGATACGCCCTCTGGTTGAACCAAAGGTTTTGTACTGGGTATGGCCGTTAAATAGCACAGATCGTTATACAAAAATTAATCTCCCATAGAATGTCTGTAATGATCATGTGATCATCATCTGAGATCCTCCTGCTGAACAGCCTCACTCTTTACAGATACGCATGATGTCAATAAACATAACTTCTTCAGTAACTATTATTAGTTTGAGATTAAGTTTTAAAGTGTTTCTTGGTTGTTGTGAGATCATTTTGGAGACTAATTTATTCGGAGAGTGATTTTCTCGGCAGAATTTTTTTGTTGGATTGGCAAGAGAAATAGAACGTTTGTCAATAAGCGAGCTCTTGCAATTGCTAGGAAACACACGCGTGTTAGACAGAGATCACGAAATGTTCAGCTTTGATAGTAGCCCATTCGGCAAGTTGGTGGTGATTTTTAGCAAAGCGGTGAGTGTTGAATGGCGGTGGGAAGGTTGACAAACGCCAGTCGGAGATCACAGGACCGTCAAAGCGAGCTATAGTTCTAAGCCAAGGCAGGACTAAACATAGCCTCAATGGTACAAAATACTAACCAGCGATAGCGTAACTTGCCAAATCGTCGTACTCTGGGTAAGCAAAACCCGTACTGTATTGCAAGGGTCGGCCAGACCGCTCAGAGATCTCCCTCGGACATAAGAGGAGGTCAATCACCAGTATGGGATCATGAAGTCAGATTCGATGTAATGGACGTTCCTGACCAAAAGTTCTTGAAACTAAGTGTGTTGGATGAAACAAACAATAAGCCAGAACTGGTTGGAGATGTGGTGATTCAATTACGTCCTGCGTTTGAGAGTAGGCCCGATGTAGGCTATGATGGTTGGCATGAGCTACAGTTCCGTGATAAGTACGCAGGTGAGGTTTATTTGGAGATCACTTTTTATCCAGAGAGGCCAATGTTGCCGAAGAAGCCTAAAAGCGCCATGGGAGGTAGTATGATGGAAGATAGTGTAATGGGAGGTAGTATGATGGAAGGTAGTGTAATGGGCGGGAGTAGAATGGATAGTAGAATGGGTCATAGTATGATGAATGGTAGCACGGCATCAGCAAGGGCACTGCCTCCGTATCCTACTGACGAGAGAGTTGGTACGCCCATCCAACCTGCTTATAATAATGATATGAGCAACTCCATAAGAAATGACTCCAAATTGATAATGCCAGATCTTCCGCATAGGCCAAGCAGTAATTCCTCATTTAACAAAAAAAACCGGACTTCTTTGCCTACCCCGGGCACATTTACTTATAATGGAGATAGTCGGTCGGATAGTGATGAAGACGATTATGTGTACGATAGACAGTTCCATGTTTCAGATCCACACTCACCTCCTGCGCTATCTGGTAGTCGCAGTCATAACCGGCTCAGCTTACCGCCATTGCCACCACCCCATTCCCATACTCTCTCTCATTCTCAATCGCAGCCATATTTGCATGGCAATTTTACTAGCGACCTTAGAGGAGGGTCTGATCCAATGGTGAATGAATTCGCTAATCTAAGCGTTCATAATAATAACAGAGGTCGATTGAAGCAGGTGCCTTTGCCGGGGGTTCATCCTTCTATTCTACCGCATGGTAGTGGACATTCTAATCTACCTCTTATTCCACAACAGGCTCCTCTGCCTATACCTCACGCTACACTTCACGCTACACCTCACGCTGTACCTCACTCGGCTCCTCAGCCTATGCCTCACGCTACACCTCACTCGGCTCCTCAGCCTCTACCTCACGCTACACCTCACTCTATACCTCACTCGGCTCCTCAGCCTCTACCTCACGTTACACCTCACTCTACACCTCACACGGCACCCCATATCCCACAGTTCACTAGTATACCGTCAATTGACCCTAAACGTACAGCTCAGCCCGGCACATCACCATCTCCAGCAGCAGTGGCTAGAAATCCAGTCCGTACTCCGAGCCCTAACAAGTCAGCTCAGCAGCAACTGCACATTAGTCAACCCCCTATTTCAATCAATGATATACCACCTCTTCCAAAGGCTACTATATCAGATGCTGACTCTGCCGCTGGTTCTAGTAGACAACAGTCGCCATTGAGAAAACCAGTGGGTAACGGTACTATAAAACGCAAGCCAGTAGGATCAGGACCAGCACACGGAACAACTCCTCTCACACACAAACTCCCTGATGATGATATGGATACGTTAGAGAATCTTCCGTTCTCGCCTGACAGTTATAATACAGCCTCCTCTCCTCAGAGCAGTCCGAACCGCATCGCTCCTGTTATTAATAGATCGCACCTTCCCCTTCCCCAACACCATCCACCTTCTCAAACACGTCTCAAGGCAGATGAAGTTCTTGACTTTTCTTCGTACGCGCCCGAACCTGTTCCTCGCAAAAAAGACAGGCCCCTACCTCCTTCAGGAGTGGATCCTGGGCTGGCTGGTTATAATGGAGATGGGCAGTGGGATATTTCGCAGCAGCTGAACGCCGGCTATGGAGAGTCTCTCTATAACAAAATTTCGCCCAAAAAGGCCACTCAGACAAAACCACGACTGCCGCCTAAAATCCCAAGGGGCATGACCAGAGAAGAATATCTTGCTGCCGAGCCGCCCAAGCCAAGAGATCCATTTGTATATCGTGATTACGTTTAATAAGTAAAGTATAATAATTAGTACATAAAACGATACATAAAAAAAGATTTTCGAATGCCTTTTCTTCTAGACACCATCCTGTCGAGCCTGATCAATAGCAGAGATTCCAGGACTAGTCACTCGCCCATATATCATTAGTCTAGTAAATCAGATACATCTCCATCGCTTTCCATATCATCAGCAAACGTCACTTTCTTATTATCGGAGCCCTTCTTTCTATTAGTAATAGTGGTCGTAGATTTGGTTTCAGTTCCAGTGGTCTTGGAATCGTTTGTAGTATCGTCTCCATCTTCAGTAGTGGCATTCACAGGTGCCTCTGCCGCTCGTCTTGCTTGTATCCGCTCGCCGATTTTCACCAGATGAGGTCGTAACACCAGATACACACAGATAATCACGAAAATACGAAGATAGTGCCTCGCACTATAGTCAGAAAAGTTTTCTGGAAACCCAAATAGAGCCATTGTGGTGTGACGATGACGGGATATGTCCGGATATGTCCAGAGGTTATTATGTGGATCAACGGGAATGTTAATATTATTATCCGGTATTTGCTGGTATGAGCCGTTTTCAGCCGTACTTATCGGGGCTATTTTTGTAAGGGGATCGATCAGCTATCTTATCTTTAGGGAGACTTATGCAGGGGAGATGTTAAGGTTTGCCGGTCGTTTCTTTCTCTTCTGCACTTGTGCTTCGTAATTGCATTTCTTTAGCTATAGACATGATCAGCGTTCTCGAGACCTGGCGGATCCCAGTCCCTCTCTGCGAAGCAGAGCAACGGGTCTGGGCAGAGCCCAGCCGCCGGAGGCAGCCCAGCCGAGAGCGCTATACTAGATACCGATCCTGAACGTCGGCATACCATCTGGCAGCGACGTCGCGATGGGAGTTGATTCTGTTTCTCAGATGGGCTTCTCCAAACTGCGATTGTCGTTAGTATTACAGGACCTTTCGGGGAGCAATGGTGATATACTTACACATGAATATTTGGGGTCCAGGAATTCACTGGGTACATCGACTCTACGTTTACCGTCGTCTTTGGGTTCCGGGATTTTGCCGTGGATAAAGTCCAGTTGCTGGTTGATATCGTGAATTGTCAGATTCAGACGCACAGAGTGGAAGTATGGGATAGAATAGCGAGTCTTGCCAGTAGCCGGAGAGATCACTCGGTGGGTAGTAGCTCCACATCTACCACCGGTTAGGGCCTCAAAGCCTTGGGCGATATTCACCACAAACGAGTTTGCAATCGGGGTAGCATCTATCCATTCTCCGGCAGAATTCAAGACCTGCAGTCCTCCAACTGAGTCTTGTAAGACAAACGTCAGCATGCCGGAGCTATCTTTATGAGGACCAACACCCTGTTTCGAAGGAGCGTCCGGAGATACTGGAGGGTATTTGACAAGTTTTAATCTGTTCATTTCTCCTTCAAACGGTTTAAACGTGTCTGGTGGTAAGTTCAGGCTCTCTGCTATAAGCTCAAGGAACAATGACGTTAGATGTCCCATGTCATCAATATAGGAAGTGACGATTTTCTCGAACCCAGGAACAATGTCGTCAGGTAGGAACAGACTAGGGCCCTTGATTCTCTTCCATTGTGGATTCGGGTCATCTTCAGGAGCACTGGCAGACCCGAAATCAAACTGCTCGCGAATATCAGTTACTTTGGCCGTAAGTTCCGCACCAAGCTTCGAGTATCCGACAAAGTGAGGGTTGGTGACCATATCAATTTTGGACTTTTCGCTATCAGGAGCAGCAAACACCTGAGGTAGTAGATCCATCAGTTGAGAGGCTTGAGACTCTAATCCATGATTTGTAAGGTATAAGAAACCAACTCCGAAGAGAGCATCTTTGATATTTGCCAATAATTTTGGCCTGGTATGAGGATCTTTTGCGAGACTGAGGTCTATAATAGGCAGTGACTTAAACGCTGCCGCCATGATTGTAAGCAATAACGGGTATATATATAATAGATATGTGTTACCAATCAGAAAGCCAATACAGTTATTACATTAGATAATGCGAATAACTGACTTGAACAGAGTTCGTGGAGTCAGTTCATGATCACATGGTGTTGCGTAATAAACCGTTACAAGATATGGTATCACCACAGAACAGATAGCCGCGTGAGATAAACGGTGGAGACGGAAAATGAAGCTGGTGAGCATTTTGGCGCTGTGTATTAGGCTGATTCAATGACTTGGCGGTGCAGCCGTAATCAGTGAGATAACAATCGGTAGACCCAAATACATACACGGGAATAGTACAAGAGCGGACCTAATTATACCTCATATAGGTAAGCCCAGGAGTCGGCGATATAGAAAATGTCCTCTAACTGTCTGTATTTATAATTGTTTGATTCTTATATACGTTCTCTCACTCTTGCTCTTCCTCCTTCTTTTTGTTTCTTTTTCCTTCTCCATTTTCTTGTCCGGTTTGTTCTCTCATTATTGCTATCCTGCTCATCCTTCTATCTCTCATCTGTCTTATCTATTTCAGCTCCTTCATCTACCTTCACATCTATGCCTGAAACGGCTGAAATATTCTGACCGATGCCCCGATGTCGGCAGAATGATTCATATCCAATCTACGCATATAATATATTTATTCCTCTTAATTATAGGGCAAAAATGACTACTCAGACTACTCAATCCCATGAAAAAAGTACGTCGGTCATTGCGGAAATTGTAGAAGATGTACATAAACCGCTTCCTCCGAGATATCTGGGCTTCGTGGCCGGAATATTCTCGGGAATAACTAAACTAGCAGTCGGCCATCCATTCGATACAATAAAAGTCCGTCTACAAACAGCATCAAAGACGAAATTTTCCGGACCAATAGACTGTGTTATACAAACTGCTCGAAAAGAAGGTGTCCGAGGGTTCTATAAAGGAGCCACTCCGCCGTTAGTAGGATGGATGGTGATGGATAGCATGTAAGTTTTTTTCAGCTCAGAATTAGTCAGTTCCCTACAAGGTCTAACTCTTACAGAATGTTGGGCTCTTTACACAACTATAGACGGATCTGTAAAGACGCGCTCTACCCCGATGAAAAAGAGCTCCCATTATTAGCGAAATCATTATGTGGAGTGCTTGCTGGTTGGACAGTTAGTTTTGTAGCAGCTCCTATTGAGCATGTGAAAGCCAGATTACAGGTTCAATACGATGCTAAAACAAAATTATACACTGGTCCAATAGACTGTGCATCGAAACTCATTAAGCAAGGAGGTATTCGAAATGGTCTCTACAAAGGTCTATTTGCTACCATGTTGTTTAGAACCAATTTCTTATTCTGGTGGGGCTCGTACGATATCCTCACTAAATGGTTCACAGAAAATACAAAGATGTCCACTGCAGCAGTTAACTTCTGGGCGGGCGGTCTAGGTGCCACAGTTTTCTGGATCACTGCATACCCATCCGACGTCGTCAAACAACAAATCTTGACCGACGATATCAAAGATCCTAAATACAAGTCGTGGATGGATGCTGCTAAAAGTGTGTACCAGCGCACAGGCTGGAAGGGGTACTTTAGAGGGTTTGGGCCAAGTATCATACGTTCTTTTCCAGCAAATGCAGCAGCATTGGCTGCTTTCGAGGCAGTGATGCGATCTCTTCACTAAAGAGTGCGTCTGTAGACGGGACTGAAAAATCCCAGGGTCCAGTTCAGGGGTCCTCCTGCTCAAGGGTCCAGGCATATGCATGCGATAGCGCCGTATCAGGGTACAGATAGACTGTACTGCTACCAGTGTAAATAGATTTAATGAATATATGCAAAAAGTTGTTTTTTTTAGATGAGGAATGAGGATAGAATGTGTCCATAGTTGATGTTGTTTTCTGAGGTGTTTATGTGGTTTGAGTGTATGCCACTGGTGGAGGGAACGTCCTGGTACGAAGAGGTAGGCAGAACTAATAAGGTACTTGTACACAGCTCACATAAGGACAAGACAAACGAGCGAAGCGAGCAACGGGTCTGGGCAGAGCCCAGCCGCCGGAGGCAGGCCGGAGGCAGGCACCAGAAGCGGAATTATTGGTCCCAGGGTTTGCGACGAATAGGTGCGGTTGCCTTTGAAGATGCTTCTTCTCCAAGAATTGTGTCAGGAATCGTCTTAATTCCTGGGATTGGTTTACCGGACATTATGAGTTCGACAATATCTTGGTACGAGACAGGATAGGATTCGGCAGAACCGTAGGAGTTGGACTGGTCCTGGTCGGGTTGGTGCGTTGGGAGAGATGTCACATTGGACGTTGAGGGGGGATCTATACGGTTTTGCTCATTTTTCCATAGTCTGTACTCATTAAGATTTACTGAAGAGCCAGTCTTTTTATTGTAGAAGAAGATCCTGGCTTGTAAGGTGAGCTCGTCAAGTTGAGCAGGGTTGGACGGATCGGCGGAGGAGAGAACGGTTTGGAGCCCTTGTTGAAATTGAGGGTGGTCCTCGAAGTTGAAGGAGTCGAAAACAGTGAAAGGAGACTGTTCTTCTGTTGTCGTCATGGCCAGTGGTTGAACGTCCAAGATCGAGAAGAGGTTCGTTTGACTGTTTGATTGGCATAGCCGCAAGCGGGCATGTCAGAGGTACGCAGTTATTCTATAATGTATAATGTTTAGTAGCCGTGTAGCATTAGTTGGAGATGTGAACCCCATCTGGTCAGCCGCATATAAGCAATTGATCCACAGGACAAAAAAACTACAACGAACAGTTTTGATTTCTGGTCTCGCTCTCCATTTGTGAGGGTGGTCCACTAAAAGGAGGTAGAATATGAAGACGGTAAATAGTCGGGAGCAACCAGAGATGGCAACAATATAACGCCGTATCGGAAGCGCGTTGAGAGCGCAGGGACGGGGGAGGAAGTGGTGCCGAGGTATGGGCTTGAGTATGGAGAAGGAGCGAGTTAACCCGAACCGAGGAGAGACAACCGGAGGCTTTGCTTTACATTGAAGGAGCGATAGAAAAAGTTTATCTCTCAGGCGAATTCAAATTAGGCTAGGAAAGAGAGTAAATGTCAGGCGGTCAAAGAAAAGGTACCAGCCAGACGTTTACGTTTACGTTTACGTTTACGTTGATTTATCATTTAGAGTATGTTCGTATTGTCCCCACCGACTTGGGAGCCCGTCGTCGGTAAAGTGGAGCCGACCAGATCTGCAATCAAAGCATGTTATCAGCGGCCGCCCTTACCCCGGGATTCGAGATGAGCCGATCTGAACTGGCTAAACAAGCGCTCCCAAAAGCAAGACAACCAATAGCTTGGTCGGGCCTGAGTTAGTTAGTTAGCCAGTCCCTCCGTCTGTTACAGATTTCCAGATATCCAGCACTAACGCACTAACCTCCTGACAAAACCCGGGCCCCGTACGGGCCCCGTACGGCCCCCCTACGATCAAGAACCGACTAAAATCCAACCTCGCTCTCGGTCTCGGAAAAAAGTGGAGACAGCATGACATGCATACGCGGTCCTGTTATCGGATGGATTACCCGCGCTTCCTATATAAGCCTTGCCAATGCGCTACGATGATCGCATCTTTGAATTTTCTAAGTTTTCCCACACGTTAATATTAGTATAAATATCCACCCGAGACCCCAGTTGGAGATAGTTGTTTAATAATAATAATTTTTTCCCCCCTTGATTAATTTCAGACTCAACACATCAATCATATCTAATAACTTTCACGGTAAACGCTCCCTGGCAACTCATTCCATTATGTCCAACGATAATGTCGCACACGCTCTTTCTGGAGCCGGAGGTGGAGCCCTGTCAATGGTAGTCACCTACCCATTAATCACTTTGTCTACTCGGGCCCAAACTGAATCGGCTCGTTCTAAAGCGACTACCACAGATGGCAAAGAGGCTCAAAAGGTCACAGCTGTTGAAGCGGCCAAACAGATCATTGCTCGTGAGGGAGTCAGTGGACTGTATTCTGGACTGGAATCGGCTCTGTTCGGGATCTCCGTCACGAACTTCATTTACTACTACTTCTACGAAGGCACTAAGGCCATCTACCAAAAATCCAATCCACAGCTGTCTACTGCTCAAAGTATGATTGCTGGCGCAATTGCCGGATCTGCCACTTGTGTTCTGACGAACCCTATCTGGGTAGTCAACACCCGGATCACTGTTCGTGATGGCAGTGAAGAAACAAAGCCCACTACTCTGTCCACTGTTCGTGATATCATTCACAAGGACGGTGTTGGTGCGTTTTTCTCTGGAATTGGCCCAGCATTGATTCTTGTCATCAATCCAGTGCTTCAGTATACCATCTTTGAGCAGCTACGTAACGCAGTAGAAAAACGTCGTAAGATGACTCCTCTGGACGCCTTTTTCATTGGTGCGCTTGGCAAAATCGTAGCTACTTCTGTGACGTACCCATATATCACTCTCAAGTCGCGCTTACAACTGCGACGCAAAGATAATTCCGAGTCTTCGTCCGTCATCCAAGGAATCAAGAACATCATCAAGCGGGAAGGAGTGTCTGGTCTTTACAAGGGTCTCAATACCAAGGTTCTTCAATCGGCTCTCAGTTCTGCTTTCCTGTTCTTTTTCAAGGAGCAACTTTTTGCTGCTGCGTTGGTAGTTCTATCTCTTCTGCGAGGTCTTCGTGCCAAGAAATAAACAGGTTTATTTTTTTTCTTCATTCATTCTGTCTCCGTCTAGAGGCTGGGCTCTGCCCTGACCTGTAATTGGCCTTGCCTCCGAGTCGCCCAACGCCCGAGCGAAGCGAGCAACGGGTCTGGGCAGAGCCCAGCCGCCGGAGGCACAGCACGGGCAATACAAAGCGTCAGCGTAACGGGGTATATATTTACAAATCATCTATGAAAAGGCCCAGGGCCCAAGAATTAACGGCAAAAAATATCATGGTCGCAGCGAACAGACCTGGGTAGAAGGTCGATACGCCCAGAAACTCAAGGAGGTATCCCTGGCGGATCCAAAGCGCCTGGGCTGCCACCCACAGAATCAAGACAGTTATTTTCGTAGCGTACCTGCCGGATTTCAGTAATGACGGGATATAGAACGGTAGCAAGACCATGTACCACATGAAATACTGCGAAGTACACACTTTGTTGAATGTGACAAATGCAAATGTCTGAACAAACATTGTTTTGATAAGATCGCGGCGCGCAAAACAAATGGGGAGAATAATGCCTGAAATGGCCAGTTGAGGTACAAAGGCCCATGCCTCGGGCTGGGGAATGCTGTTGAGGGTGGACTGGGACGCCCCGGGGAATGACGACATATATAACAGAGTGCTATAGGGGGAGAAGTTGTGTCGGTGGTCAATTCGCGATAAATGATGAAGATATGAATGATGCAGGAAGGGGTAACCATATAGGTAGTAAAAGAATCCCGTGAGGAGACTGAATGATAGTACAGTGCTAATGCCAAACAATAGACGTTCTTTGGTGTAAAAGGCCCGGAGGTTGAATGGGTTAATGGATTCGCCCAGCGTCCAAATGACAGTAGGAATGTAGATTATTGGGTAAATCTTGAAATGAATGGCCAGCCCAGCAAGAATGCCGCCTAGAGTGTATTGCTTGGCATATACGGCCCAGATGAATGAGATTACCATGGCGCCTAGGAGACCTTCTGAGGAGCCTCGAGTGCTAATAGTACACACCATGGGATTTAATAGCCATACAAGGGCTACGTATAACACAGCGTTTTGTTCGGATCCTTGGGATTTGCGGAACTTAAAGATCTGTAGCATTAAATAGCCAGCCACAATGTCTCCAGTCGCGAAGAGAACTTTGCCAAACGAGAAAAACCACCATTCGGTAGGTAATAATAGCCACGCCAGTAGGGGAGTATACCTATAAGTGGCTCTTTCGTACGGCGAGCCTCCGAGAGACATGAATCTCGAGGCGTCGGTAAAGACAAAGTAATCAATGTCGGTGAACCGCAGGTCCATATTAGCGTCTTGATATAGGCCCCAGAACAGGATTACTATTCGCTCGATGATGGCTAGCAGGATGATGAAGTGTGTTCGTAGGTACCATTTTCGGGGAGCAGGAAAAGTGGCTGGGGGGTTTGTTTTCACCGTGCGCTTTACACTGCTATTACTGGTGATGCCTCTTCTATTCATTGTTTCGCTACGACCATTGGCACTGGCGACTTTAGATCGTGTTTTCATTCTACCATTTATAGGTGGGACAATGCCTGGCATGGATGAGATTCAAGACCGTCCAAAGATCCGCCAGACGTCCAAGATGAGGTTGGTTCAGTTGAGAGAATCGGTAAAAGGATATGGATTTTCCCAAGCCAGTTTCTAGTCCGAATGCGTTTCTGCCACTTCAGTTTTTGATCTCAATCGAAGATTATATGGTTCGTATGGTAATATGGATATCTAGACGAGAGTAGCAGCACCTTTTTTTTTTTTGGCCTTTTACTGCTATCAACATAAACTGTCGTGAGGATGATAGTTGGTAGGTTCGCGGTTCGTGTAATAATTTCTGGTCCCAGCCGTGTAAGGGGAAGATTCGGGGTATTGTAATATCGGGGTTAGTAAAGATTTGACGGCAGTTTTCGGAACATGTTTGTTAGAAAAGGTAGGATTACTATTGAATTTTTAATACAGAAGTGCTAGGTGATGGTTTAGAAAATGCACAGATATTTGCAAAACTCGAAAGGGAAGATTGTTTTTGACCCCCCTAAGCAACTTTTTTTTATGATTATAAAGGGGAAGAAGAGAAAGCAGGTAATCACGTGTGCGCGAGAAATGGGTGGGAACAAGATATGCTTCTAATGAGTATGAGAGGTTTTCAAGTGTCAAAACCGCGGCATTTTTATTAGCTATGGGTCATTTTTTATTTTATTTTCAATACAGAAATGGCATATGGAGATTACAACACTTTCACTTTTATTTCCAGAACTCCTATCAGAACATGTTTTTACACCCCCCCAAGCAAGTTTTCAATATCATTATAACGGGAGCCACGCCTTGGTTTTACGCCGTGCGGACAGATCCAGATATACCTGACGAGCAGAGACAGCGGTTCTTGTTCTAAAACCACATCTTCTCTAACCAATCAAGATGGCAGCCGAGTCGTTGACCACAGTGAATGACGCCGCGAATCCGCTGGTGAGAATTATATCGCTCAACTGCTGGGGGTTGAAATACATCTCAAAGTTTAGGACCGAGAGAATAAATGGCATCGCCGCCAAGTTGGCAGAAAACGGCCATAACTATGATATTGTAGCGCTACAGGAGATTTGGGTTGAAGACGACTTCAACCATATCAAACGCCAACTAAGCCACCACTTGCCATACTCGAAATTGTACTATAGTGGCATGCTAGCCGGACCAGGACTGGCAGTGTTCTCAAGGTGGCCGATTGTGGATGTGTCTGTATTCAGGTATCCGCTGAATGGCCGTCCCAGTGCGTTCTTTCGAGGAGACTGGTATGTGGGCAAATCAGTAGCCAGCGCTATTATCCGACATCCGTCAAACCAGAAAATCGAACTTCTCAGCTCTCATATGCATGCTCCATACGGTGAGGGAGATGCAGCGTATACTTGCCATAGAACGGCCCAAGCATGGGAACTGGCGAGAATGGCCAAACGATCCATCGATAGTGGGCATCTGGCCATTGTAGTAGGAGACTTGAACTCCATTCCCGGTAGTGCCACCTATGGATTGTTACAGTTGGTTGGACAACTGACGGATAGTTGGACATCTAAGCATGGGTACTTCACCGGTAATATAGGCGAGCTTTCGCCTTATGATCAAATCCGCTGTGCTGGAGTCACTTGTGATAGTTTACTAAATACCTGGAGAGCATATAGTAGACCCGATGAAGCGAAGCGGCTGGATTATATCCTATTTGATAGTAGCAAGGCGTATGTTGATGACTGCCGAGTGTCGTTTACAGACCGAGTTCAAGGCATGAGTTTTTCAGATCATTTTGCCATAGAGTCAGATCTCGTTATTAGAGGTCATAGTTTGACAGGCGAAGGGACTAGTAGCTTAGATCCTGATAGTGCTGGTACATTAGTTGTTGATAGCACAATGGCTAAAGATGATATACCTAACCATCAGTATGAACCAGATAAGAAGAAAGGCCTGTTGAACCTTTATGATGGTGTTTTGCGGATAATCCATGACTACACGTCAACTAGTGTATGGCAGAAGAGAATCCGCCTGTTACATTTCTGGCTGTCGATAGTCGTTCTTATAGGGCTTCTCATCTCTGTGTTCTGGGGGTCACTTGGTAATAGGACATATGTGGCATTTATATATATTCTTGTTACGATTTTGATTACCGCTAGCGGTTTGATTGATGGACTAATTGGTTTTCTGTTTGGAAGAAATGAAGCAAGAGCTTTATTGGAGTTTGAGAGCGAGATAAGGCTTGCAATTAGGAATATTGATTAGAGTATGTATGTAATTTCTATATGGTAGTAGTTTAATTAAGAGGGATAATAGGAACGACGAGGTCGACTATGATGTAGAGTAATGGTTGTTGAGGTTGTTGGGATAAGTATATCAAGTGCTTGTAGCGTCTTTTTCAATTGGACGTCCATGTCAAGTCTGGCGGTTAAGACGGACGTTCTAAGTTTCAGTGTGAACGTCTCAGATAAGAATTAAGAAGTAGTGTAGAGATGAATGCGCAATATACAAAGTAATAATAATGGCTAAATATATGCTACTATTGAATATCTACGTGCATCTTCCACTTTATTTCCCTCTTTAATTCTCCGATCTCTTTCTCTTCCTCTCTTTCTCTTCCTCTCTTTCTCTTCCTCTCTTTCTCTTCCGCCCCTTCTCTTCCTCCCCTTTTCCTCCTCCCCTTTTCTTCCTCCCCTTCTCCTCCTCTTCCTCCCGATCTCTTCCTCCCCTTTTCTTCCTCCCCTTTTCTTCCTCCCCTTTTCTTCCTCCCCTTTTCTTCTTCCCCTTTTCTTCTTCCCCTTTTCTTCCTCCCCTTTTCCTCCCTCCTCCCCTTCTCTTCCTCCCCTTCTCCTCCTCCCCTTTTCCTCCTCCCCTTCTCTTCCTCCCCTTCTCCTCCTCTGCCTCACCTTCTCTTCCTCGACTTTCCACAATTAATCACCTCTCCCGATTACGTCGTCTTCCATTTCTGCAGATATTTCCTCGAGGGCTAGGATAAAAACCTGTCGCTGCAAATGTCATCACTTGCTCCCAACTCACCTGCCAAACTTATCATTCAGTACGGCTAAATTCCCGTTCACCTCAGTACATATATTTTTCATCCTAATTAAATTTTTCGTCTCAAAATTTTTTTTTTTTAGAAAAAAATGATTTTAGCTTCATCAGAAAAGTTCACTTCGACCTAACCAGGATCATCCCGGTTATTCTTTTTTATTTATTATTTACATTCCATTGTGTTTCCTTTTTGGACACATCAGATCGTTTGATATATTTTATAGAACTCATCCGGTTGTCTTCTGTTCATCCGTTGATCTGAAACTTTTAAAAAAATGTAAGTATACTATGACTGGTTCCACAGAGACGGTTTAATAGTATTTTTATGATGAAGAAAAAAATTTTAGACGTTAGACTTCTGATTCACGTTCATGAAGAAACGCAATTTTCATCTTTCCCCTGATAATGCTATTGAGTTAGTTCTGTGGGGTTCTCACGAACCGGAACCAACGCTTCTGTCTCTAAACAGTACCTAACAATCCAGGTGTGGTGTTATCGGTCTACTCTTAGCCGATCCGAATGGCATTGCCAGTGCTGAACTTCTAGAAGGGACTCATTATCTTCAACATAGAGGTCAAGATGCTGCTGGTATCATCACTTGTGGTCCAGGTGGACGTCTGTACATGTGTAAAGGTAACGGCATGGCTAGAGACGTGTTCAGCCAATCTAAAATGAATGGACTGGTTGGTAACATGGGAGTTGCTCATTTAAGATACCCCACAGCTGGTGGTTTCGCCAATTCCGAAGCCCAGCCTTTCTATGTAAACTCGCCCTATGGATTGGTATTATCTCACAATGGTAACTTGGTGAACGCTCCTGCATTGAAGAAATATCTAGACGAAGACGTCCATCGTCATATTAATACTGATTCTGATTCAGAGCTATTACTCAACATCTTCGCTAGCAAACTGCAAGAGACAAACAAGGTGAGAATCAACGATAAGGATATCTTCACTGCTTTAAAGGGCGTCTACGAAATGGTCCGCGGCGCTTATGCTTGTGCCGGGATGTTGGCAGGATATGGTATTATTGGATTCAGAGATCCTTATGGAATCCGTCCTTTGGTTCTTGGGTCCAGAACCCGTAAAGACGGTTTAAAAGATTATATGCTGGCCAGTGAGAGTATAGCTTTAGATGCTATGGGCTTTAAGGAATGGAAAGACATTAAACCCGGTGAAGCAGTTATCATTAATAAGCACACTATGACGCCTGTGATCCAGCAGATCGTCCCCGCCGAGGCTTACACTCCAGATATATTTGAGTACGTATACTTTGCAAGACCCGATAGTGTCATGGATGGAATCTCTGTGTACCGATCTCGTCTAGCAATGGGTGACAACCTTGCTACCAACATCATCAACCGCTTTGGAGGAGTGAAGAACGTCAAAGACAATATCGATGTCGTTATCCCAGTACCTGATACTTCGCGTCACAGCGCTCTCCAAGCGGCTGTGTCTCTCAACATCCCATATAGAGAAGGGTTCATCAAGAACCGATATGTTGGAAGAACGTTTATCATGCCCAATCAACAGGAGCGTCGCTCGAGCGTCCGCCGTAAACTCAACGCCATGAGTCTTGAGTTTTCCGGCCGTAATGTACTACTGGTCGACGACTCGATTGTGCGTGGTACCACTTCAAAAGAAATCGTTCAAATGGCTAAAGAGGCCGGGGCTAAAAAGGTCTATTTCGCGTCTTGCGCTCCTGCTATCCGTCATAACCACATCTACGGTATCGATCTTGCCGATACTAAGGCTCTTGTGGCGTATGGACGCGACGATGAATCCATTAGTAAAGAGATCGGTGCCGACGGAGTCTTTTATCAAGAGTTGAATGCTCTTATCTCTGCCTGCAACCAATCTGCCCAGTCTGGATCCCACGAGGTTCAGGGCTACGAAGTCGGTGTCTTTACTGGCGACTATATCACCGGAGTCGAAGAGGGTTATCTGTCGTACCTCGAAGAGATTCGAGGCAAGAACCAACGCCTAAAGGAACTTGGCCAGCGCGCCGACTCGGCTGTGTCCCAAGTGCTTGGTGAAGCCAAGGCGGACGTCGATATCGGACTGTATAATCAGGGCGATTAGTGCCTCCGGCGGCTGGGCTCCGCCCAGACCTGGTTGCTCCGCTTCGCGGAGAGGCTGGGAGCATTTGTAACTTTAATGAATTTAGACTTGTTATCATCAGTGTATGACTAGGGGTATGGCCGTTTCTGTGCTGTGGAGCCGATGTACAGACCTACTCCTGCGGAGCGGAGCAGTCAGGTCTGGGCGGGTGCCCACTCGGACGTCATGAAATGTTAAATTAATTAATTACACCCCCGATCTGAAACGACTCAAGAGGATCACTTTTGTCCGGAGAACCACCTTACTTATGCACAGCTATATGAGCGCTTCATGCGAACGGGCTAAATAAACAATTTCAGAGTACAAGTTTTATAGCTATAGAGAACGGTAATTAGAGGCGTTAATTAACAGTTGCTGGAAGCTATAGCTCCAGTGACAAACATGCAATAGCTACCCACTATGAAGTGGTGCATTGTGCTGGGGTGCGAGTGAGGTTATAAGCGACTGCTACATAATCATTCTATCGGTTAAAGTGGACGGTAGGTTGGTGAGGATAAGGCATGTAAGACGATAATGAGGCTCGAGGTGGTAGGCTTGTGGGGATAAGCGTGTAAGGCAATAATGAGGCCAGAGGATTGTAAATCTGTGAGGCGGTACGCCTGTGAGAATAAGCGTGTAAGGCGATAATGAGGCTAGAGGATTGTAAATCTGTGAGGGAGTAGGCTTGTGAGTGGTGAGGTTGTGAGCCTGTGAAGCCGTCAGCAGCCATAAACCATCCAATTTCTCTCAAAACACCTCCTTGATCTAACTTGTCATGTCCATTCGCATACTCCTGGTTTGTAATTGCTCTTTCTTTTCTACGCATTAAACCTAAATTAATGACGACCCAGATCAAAGGACGCAGCCGGTTATCTTTTTTTTATGTCAGTCCCATCTTCTAAACGCGCGTCGGCGTTTTCGCGTCGAAATTAGCACCGTGTTATTTACATTTACCCGCATTGGGAAGGTATCGTGGAAATTTTGACATGCCGTTGCTTGTTAGTCTACATGTAGAATACATAATACGATCCTGACTCACAGCAATATTGCGACGATAATTGGGTCTACATCGCAACGTATTCACTATACATACAGCACCGTACAAAGTGCTATACGCTGCTGTTGATCGAACTGATGTGAGAATTATAAACCACCATTGCTTCCTGTAAAGTTTACTAGTTATATAGTATATAGTATATATGTATATGTGTATATAATATATGTGTATGTGTATGTGTATTCAAGACACTTCCTATTATTTGCTATACCCCATACTGGTTCTGTCACATTTGGCACCGTCAACTCCAAAACACACTTGGAACATGGCCGGCAAAGGACATGTCCTTGTCAGGTCTCTTTATACATGTATCTGCACATCTCCCCACAAGACAGCAAGAGGTGTTTTCCGAGCGGATCTCGTCTGATCAGCTAGTTAGCCACCCAATCCTACTTCCAGAGCCAGACACCCCCGATAGGCCCTAACGCCAGTCCGACTTACAGTGCCAGACTCCCCCGATAGGCCCTATCGCCAGTCCAGACGCTATCTGAGATCCGAAAAAAACATCATCTGATTAATCAGGTACGGGCGATCGCTAAGAACTCAAGTCTCACCTTGCTCTATCAGGTAATTGTTTAATTTTACTTTTTATCTTGCTCATTTGTTTGGTTGTTTGGCGGTGTTTATATTGTTTCTCTTTAATGATGTAACGAATACTGCTTTGGTAGTCGAAATGTTGAGTGGAAAAATAAATGTATCTTGTTTTTCTCTATGGTTCGTCGTCGTCAGTTCCCAACGCCATGCTCATTAACGTCGGTCCTGCACCTGCACTGGACTACCAATTATTTGACGGTACCGGGGGGTTCGGTTGTGCTCAAAGGCCAGTGAGCACGACCAGGCACGCTGTTTCGTATTATCAGGTTACTTTGTAATTACGTATTTCAATATGCTGCTGCCATGCTTCTATTACCACTACTCATCGACACTCTACTACCGTCTCTCTACTACCGTCTCTCTACTACCGTCTCTCTTCTACCGTCTCTCTTCTACCGTCTCTCTTCTACCGTCTCTATTCTACCGTCTCTCTTCTACCCTCTCTCTTCTACCCTCTCTCTACTACCCTCTCTCTACTACCGTCTCTCTACTACCGTCTCTCTTCTACCGTCTCTCTTCTACCGTCTCTCTTCTACCGTCTCTCGTCTACCCTCTCTCTTCTACCCTCTCTCTTCTACCCTCTCTCTTCTACCGTGTCTTCCTCCTCTTACACCATCTCTCACCATTGAAAACGTTCCGTGCATACGAAAAAAACAATTGATCTTCATTGTTTCTATTCTCCCAATTCACTGCATAACCCGGCGTTACAGTGCATACCAGGATTCAAATGGGAGAATTTTTTTTTTCGGCTTGTAAATAGATTGATATACTTGGTAATCAATCAGCAACAGCCGAATAGAACAGGCCGAATTAACTGATTGCTTCTCGATTCGGAATAATTGTTCCATTCAGAGGAAATGCACAGAAGGCGACCGCGGGTGCGGCCCTGTCGTGCCTGCCTAGAGCCTGCTGTGAGAGTCCGAGTTGTTAAACCAACTCGTAAAAGCTCTCTAGTCGGTCTCGTCTGGTGCTGCCATGTACACTCAACCAGGCAGGCTGATTGCTGATTGCTGATTCACCTTCCTTAAGTTAAGCTTTTTTTTTTAACAGTTCATGAAAAGTATATTTCCGTTTTACCGGGCAAACTTTATATACTAAGTAACAAACTCTACAGAAATAGAAATAGCAAGTCAAGTAAAAAGTAGCTGGCAGAACTCACGCACAGACGTGGGCATGAAGATTCGAGCACCAAATAAAGCTGCATACCGATATATTACCTAATTAGCATGTATACAACAATGGTCAGTCGATGGACAAGGAAGGACTAGGATTGTGGGCAAAAGCAGTAATAGTCGGTCGGTTGACCAAAATGTTGATACCGCCTCGATCTAGCCATTCAAGGCGGTAGAAACAGTAGCCAGTGAGAGAGAGAGAGAGAAAGGGAGATAGTACGATTGGTAGCACCGGCAGGGCACAAGTTTCGGTGGTTGCGGTTGGTGGAGGAACTACGGTTCCCATCACGGCTTCTAGCACTTACTGATTCTTCTGTAACTTACACCACTGTCTTACGTTGTACATCTGTTACCTACCTCTACCACCGTTTCGACCGCTTGTTACCTATACCACCGTTCTACCGCTTGTTACCTATACCACCGTTCTACCGCTTGTTACCTATACCACCGTCCGACCGCCTGTTACCTATACCACAGTCCGACCGCCTGTTACCTATACCACCGTTCTACCGCCTGTTACCTATACCACCGTTTCCAGCTGCTGCCTCCGCCTGTACACATCCTACCGGTATTTCAGGTACATTACTAAATCGAGAACAGAGGTGCGCCGGAATATCTCCATAGCTAGGCGTTTGACCTTACCCGTATGCAAGTGTTATAGGCTCGATGCTTTTTCTTGCATCTTACACCAGATCCATGTACCTGAAAAGGAAATAATAATACCGAAAACAACCGGAGGGAATAGTGAGATCTGAGGATTAGGTAGTGAGGAACGGCGGTAGAGAGGGCGGATGGTGAGGGAGTGAGAGGGCAGATGGTGAGGGAGAGAGAGGAGATGGTGAGGGAGAGAGAGGAGATGGTGAGGGAGTGAGTGTGACTAGAGGTGAGGAGACGCAGTGGAGAGGTGGTGAGTGTGACCAGAGATGAGGATAAGCAATGGCGAGGTGGGAGAAAAGAGAAAAAATAACAAAAATAACAAGTATACGAATGTCAGGAAGAAAGCAAAGAGGCAGTAGCCATGAAAAGACCATAAAATAGGCACCCCTCGGTCTTCCTACCTTAAGGTACGTTAATTTATAGACAAACCTTATAGACAACTCGTCGTGACCCATTTGTAGTGCTCTTCCCTTGTTCAAACCATATCACATCACCACTACTTCGGCTCCTGCCCCAAACATGCCTATCGTATATCATCAACACATGCCCAAATCTAAGTTCCGGTGATGATCAGTGTATTTTGTTTTTATCTATTTCTGCGGTTAGAATATATCTGTATGTTCCATATGTACCATATGTACATGTATTTAATTTGCCTAAAACCGAGATCTGCTATTACAAGTTATCAGACTGGTGCATAGAACTTGAAATAAATATATATTTATTTTTTTTAATTCAATTGATATATATAAGATAGGAGCCACTCGCACATACGAGTATTTCCAGTTGTTCTGTTGTTCAATCATCAAGTCATTCATTTGTAAGTCAAAGCGAGGGTGTGAATGAGCGAGGGAGAGAATGAACAGAGTATATTGATCGAGCGTCTGCCATAACGTCTGAGTGCGAAGAAGATATTGGAAGACGAGGAGCTGTTGCTCTTGATCTAGGCTCTTTCGAATTTGGTGTGGTAGCAGGACAGTACCACGGTGCTTATGGCTTATACCACTAGTAAAATGCTAGAGCCAATATCGACTGATTGGCTTGTTTGAATTGGACTATCTATCTATCCATCTATGGCTTGACTTATTCACGACTGTGGTTGTTGTACTAGTCTGGCCTGATAGCAAGGTCGACAGATCCAGGCCGATAGCGCCGTGCACAGGTCTAAAAGAGTAGCGACTAAACAGACACGAAGACCGCCTGGAGGAGCAGCGAGAGAGACGCGTTGATTAAGCGCGGCCGGGGACGTACTTGTACTAACTAGACAGAACAGTCCACAGGCGACCACAGCAGCACAGGTCAGCACCGCCAAGCTGTCGAACAAACAATTCAAGTAAGTAAAGTACGAACCACCCAAACTCCGCTTTGCGGAGTTTCCACGGGTCTGGGCAGAGCCCAGCCGCCGGAGGCAGCCCCCATAGGCAGCGCCCATAGGCAGCGCCCATAGGCAGCGCGCCCGGAGACCGCACAAACTAACCAGTTGATCCAGGATCCTGAGAAACCACGGTGACGTCATGTAAGTATTTGCGAGCGCTTCTGGGCCCTCGATCGATCGGTGGTGACAAACTGCCACGGCCATGGCTGGCTCGCTCCGAACCTCACCTCGCTACCTCCAAGTCTGGCTGCTGGGTTGTCGGATGATGCTGGTGATCATTCCTCGATGCTGGTGCCTCACATAGTTGACGCACGGCTACATATGATTATTACCTAAATAGTCTCGAAGTCAACAAACCACACACTGGACAAAGGAATAGCAGAGGCCAGAGTCGGCAAGCAATCAGCAGGTGCCAAGCGGTTTAGGCAGGGTCTAAAGGTAAAAAAGAATATCTCTCACAAAGGGCTCTTGCGCTACGGCGATGAGTTCTTCTTTGGGGAATATTTGGTCCGCAGAAATCCTGCTGCCGTATTAGGTAGTTGTTTATGTGATCGGTACTAACAGAAAACCAAGAACCATGATTGATATAGCATTTTCTCCAATTACAGGCCATCATCATCGTGATAAGATATCGACCTCGACCACGACCACGACCTCAGCCAGTAGTGGGAATTCCAAGTTCGAGCATGCTCAAATGATGTCGCAAAGTTTACAAAGCCTGCTATTTCAAGGGTCTCCTTCCAAAAGTATTGCAAATGATAGTAGTGCCAACAGTACCCGCTTTCCAGACTCATCGCCAAGTTTCGGCAAAAATAAGACAAGGGCTGGATATGGAGTATTTCCTGTGCCCTCGCCGGTCAGCGTTGATACCACTGATAGATCCAGTACATTCAATTCGTCCAATAATGCTCGCACTCCCCATATCATCTCCTCTCCAACCACATCGGCGTTGGCTGCTGACATGTCTGAGAACTTCCACATTGATAAGAGTCCCGTCCTACCTACGCCCCGACGCTCACTATTTCAGTTCCCTACCAAGACAAGTACCAATCGGTCGCTTGGTCCTAGTCTCAGACGAGCGGCTACTACCAGTTCGGCTCTGACGACTATTCCGTCTTCTCCATTAATGGCGACCGATATGGATATGGACGAAGAAGAAGGCTCTTCTCCTCTTCCTCATAAGCACGCTATCTGTACTGCCACCTGTTCCACCATCACCACCTCTTCTACCACAATGAAACCACCATCATCTTCGTTATCGCAGATCACTGCTAATTCTACGTTTGCATTGAACCCAGTGACCGCCCCGACCTCGTCCGTCAAACCTAAACCATTTGCAATGGCAAGAATGAAGTCTCTTTCTAATGCATCTTTCCTACTTAATTCCAAGCCCCAATTGACTCCAGTTCAACAGGAAGATTATATAAATACCAAGCGGACTTCATGGTCTTTCAACACTACCTCCACTACTACCCCCATGTCTACAACTCCCACCGTCTCTGATTCGTCTCCTGATAATTCGATAAATAGCCTGTTTGCTCCTTCTCCCGTAGCCCAACGACTTGGTAGAGGCCAGAAATGCAAATCGGCTTTATACATTCCTCGTCCTGCAAACCCTGCTACTCGCGACTCCTTTAGGGCCCCCCGCCCGGGTTTGACTCGGAATAATAAAGTACGTCGAACTCATTCTATGTTCCAGCATCCTGAGGAGTTTCTTTCTGAGGAATTAAACGAAGAAAAAGACGACGTGGTAATCGATCATACTATTCTGTCTCCAACTCGCGATGACTGCCAATCCTTCCTTGTCCAAGAGAACTGCTCTATTTCTACCTTCACTGTTAAAGAAGATCCTTTCCGTCGTATTGAAAGAGAAACGCTTTGTGAAATCCTTGATGGAAAATATAATGAAATGTACGACCGGTTCGTTATCATTGATTGTCGGTTTGAATATGAATTCGAGGGTGGTCACATTGAAGGTGCCATCAATATCAACTCGAAAGATACTCTGGAAGATTCTCTTCTCACCAACATCCACCAAAGTGCCAATCCAAATGAAAAGCTTCTTCTCATCTTCCATTGCGAGTACTCGGCTCATCGAGGTCCTCGTATGGCCATGCATCTTCGTAAATGCGACCGTCATCTCAACAAGAAGAACTATCCTCGTCTTCACTACCCCGACATTGCTATTCTCCAAGGCGGTTATTCTCACTTTTTCGAGCAGTTCTGCAACCGATGTGTGCCTCAGCGATATGTTGAAATGAATGATGCATCTCATGCAAAGACTTGTGAGCGGGAAATGGGCAAGTTCCGTAGAAACATGAAGTTCTCCCGTGCCCAGACCTATACGTTCGGTGCTACTACTGTCGGCACTCCTTGCAGTACAAATAATCTCTCTGATAACAAAATTGGTGCAATGCTTTCAGATTTCCGGTTCCCTCTTAGCGAGCAAAATACAAACACCACTCCAACTGGGCCTCCTTCTCGTAAACTAGTGGGTAAGCCCCCCAGCCTTAATGATTACATGGGTTCTACTACCATTAAGTCTCCTCAATTCAACGTATGTGCTCAATTACGATTTGCTTAATGATAACGATTGTCTTGCAACATTTTCTCTTCACTTGCATTATTATTTTTATATCTTCCCTATCTGGCCGGTTTACCAGATCATACAAGACTTTGTTTTTTTGGGGCTTTTCCATCAATGACTTTCTCTTAATTCTTTTTTTTTTCGTATTCTCGTTAATTATTTATTTCCAGCATTAGCATGACTTGACGTCGATAATCAATCCTATTAGCTATCAGTATACTTCTCCATTTAACTGTTGTATCTGGGCTCTGCTCAGACCAACGGGTTTGTTCCTACCTGTGGCCACTATCCTACTGGGGTTCTGTTACCAGAGTCAATAATGAATTACAAGTAGATTAAATATAAATATGGATACGCACACCAAACAGTACTTCATGCTTCAAGCATTGGTCATCTCAACATCGCCCTCTTCGTTTTGCTCTGCTGGCGTTCCTTCACCGGTTCTACGATCTCCTTCACCATCCTGCTCTTCAAACGGCGTAGCATCTCTACTATATCCATCCCTATCAGCGCCTGCTCTCGCTCGCCTGAGAATAACTTCTCGAAACTGCTCGCTGGTCTCGGAAAACTCGTCAAACTTAGCCCGACGACTGTCCCAGAGACCCTGATATCTAGTTTTCTGGGCCTCCAGCTCGCCAATCTCCTCTACTAGCGATTCGTTCAATTTTTCGTCCTCGGTCCTTGACGAATTTAGTAATGCAATAATTGGTACCTTCCGACCATTTTCTTCGAGCATGACTTTTTTCGCTTTAACCATATCATCAACCATGGCATTACATTGTTCCTTCTGCGCTCGGATCACTTGTGCGGTAGCCAGCCGTTCTTGAAGCAAAGAGGACTGCTGGCTTAGCTCCTGTACACGCACATTACCCTCGCTCTTCTGTTCTTCATATTTGCTTATCTCCTTTTCATTCATATTCAGCTGTAATTGTAACTGGGTAAGCATGACCTCGAAAGAATCCAGTTCGGTGTCTAGGGCGTTCTTAGCACTGGATATAGCATCTTGACCAGACTGTGTTTCTGACACTAGATTCATGCATATTTTCAGCAACCGTTTGTAGTTTGCCTCGGACGTGGTTATCCGTTCTCGGATAATGTTTTCTTCAATGTCCATTTTTTGTGATATAGTAGAGAGATCAAAAGTGGTGAAGATGGTGAAGTGCGTTTAGAACTTTGGTGCATTTACCCTACCTGGGTTGTATGTGAAGATGGAAAGACAGATTTCAGGAAAAGGGTGTAGCTACTTACTACTTATCCCACAGAAACGAGCGAAGCGAGCAACGAACGGGTCTGGGCAGAGCCCAGCCGCCAGAGGGCCAAGTACATAGAAAATATGCTTTGTGATTAAATATAATACAATAAACTTTATCCTCGAAGAAGGCTCATCTCGCGAAGGGCGTATTCTAATACAGAACTCTCGGCAAGAAGGTCGTCTACTCGAGTGTAATGACGCTCGGAATAGGGGATCAGTGAGTCGACGATCTTGGTGATGCCAGGAATATTGCCAAGTTTCTCGGCAGAATGATAGCGGAGAATCGTGTGGAGGACAACTTGAGCAATTGTGCTCGTACGTGCGTTGGTGTTCCAGTCTCGTGCTCGTGAGAACAGACGAACGAGTGAGTCATCATCAATCTCGGCAATCACTTTATCAACTGCTACGAGGCCAGTGATCGAATTGACTTCCTGTTTGCTGTGCACTTCTTGCAGCAGCTTGAGCAGTCGGAATGGGTGGTCTAACGATAAAGCGAGAGCAAAAGCACTTGCCCAATCTTGTTTACGGATGTAATTAGAAAGCTCCTGCTCTTTTTCAACCAGCTCAGCGGATTCTTCTGCTTTACGAAGACGCTCTTCTTCACTGACATCTTCCCATACTGTGATAATCGAGTCTCCGCCACCAGATAAAACGATTCCTCCATCTTCATCATCTTCGTCTTCGTTTCCAGTAACAGACTTTTTGCATCCGACTACCACCGACCATACTTTATCTTCATGGTTATCAAGGGTGGTCGTGCATTCACCTGAAGATGTTTCCCACACTTTGACAAGACCGTCACCACCAGCACTAACGATCTGCTTGCCGTGAGTGAGGTAAGAAAGCTTCAGAACAGAGTTGGTATGCCCTTCAAAAGTTCGAATACATGTATAGTCGTTAAGGTTCCATAACCGAACCGTTTTATCTCCACTACCAGTAGCTACAGTTTTGTCCCATTGAGAGAATTTTACAGTCCACACACCTCGTTTATGGCCCCTGAGAATTCCGACGGTCTCGCCAGTCTCGATATCCCATATTTTGACCGTCCTGTCTTGACTGGCAGTGGCGAACAGTCGATCATCTGGCGAGACATCAATAGCGTTAATATCTTTATCATGGGCTTTACGAGTGTAAATAGCAGAATTAGCGTTTGTTTTACTTCTTGGATTCCACCTTTTAACAGTTAAATCCTGGGAACCAGTTATCACAAACTCGGGAGGCACTGAAGAATCATCATTGGATGGAGGGGTTCTTGGTAATGCAACAGCACCAATAGATCCAGCATGCCCACTATAAACAGAATGGCATTTACCGTTATACCATAATCGAGCCTGATTGTCTTTACCAGCCGAAGCTAGCCACTTGCCATCGAAAGAGCGATCTATACTAATAACAATATCGGTATGACCAGACAGAATCGAGCACTCTAATGGAGTATCGAGTGAGAGAATTCTTATTTCCGGCGAATTGGTAGCAATAGCGAGCTTCTTATAGTCGTCATCTAAGAAGCACATGTCGATAACCTCACCATGATTACCAGCTATACGGCGCAAGACAGATAAATCTTCAAGTGACAACTGTAAAATTAATTGATCTGACATGACAGCGTAAAGCGATGAGTCTTGCACGATGACATCATTAATACCGACCTCCTCATCAGTGTGCACGTTTCGGTCATCGGCCTGAGAATAGAGGACTTCGCCTTTTAATGAGCGGATATTGACAAGACCATTTTCTCCACCAGTATAGAACGAGTCCTCGTTAACAAACCCAATAGTTTCTAGAACTTCGCTCACTGGAAGAGTATTAACTAATTTACCGGTCTTGGTGTTCCAAACACTAACCACTTTATCTCTACCTCCACTAATCAAGGTCCTACCATCTTCACTAAAATCTAGACCTCGCACAATGCTAACGTGATTATCAAGTACAGCCAGACATTTGCTTTTCACAAGATCCCATAATCTTACTTTGCAATCGTCAGAGCCACTAGCTAGTTTCCATTCTGTAGTACCTTGCTGGCCCCAAAATTTCAGGGCACTGATGATACCACCATGGCCCCTGAAGTTATGAGTAGCATATCCACCATTCAAATCCCACACTTTGACAGCACCTTCAGCACCACCAGTTGCAATTAGGGATGATGTTGGGTCGATAGTGATGACCATAATAGGAGATTCATGCGCTTTAATAGTCTTGATTTTGGATACTCTCAGCGACTCGTCGTCATCATCACCATTAGTATATATCCTATAAATATGCATTTGAAGAGATCTTGAACATGATACTAGATGAGTACCAGAAGGGGATATTTTCAGAGCGGTAATTAGCTCTGTATCTCCTTCTATGACATTTGAACGTTTACCAGTAGATAAGTTTGTGAGAATGATCTTGTCACTGAGGGTCGTAGCTATTAGATTCCCAGATATAGAAACATCTCCACCGGTATAGAAAGGTTCGATTGAAGTTTTAGGTTTGAATGACGTCCGTAGTTCCATCTTGTGTGGTATGAATTTAAAAAAAAAAAGCCTAACGTTGGTTAAAAATGGCCCTGAGATTTTAACTTCTGTTTAGTTAGCAGTGAAAAATCGAAATTTCAGTCCCTGAAAAATTCCGAAAATATTTTTACTTTTGGTAATTAAACCTTAACCAGATAAGAAACTTACGCGGGTATAGGGATACAATGCGGGTAAGACACAAGAGCTGGTTATCAAGATAAGGGCTAGGGTGAAAAGGACCCCAGGTCGGGTGGAAAAACTTCGATATTGGTTGCTATCAGATATCTATCATTATTAGATTAACTAATGATTTCAAAGCTGCTGCTTAGATTCGCTTTAGGACCTTCGTTTCTGGAGCCAGCAGACGACTCGGCAGAATCGAGCGTATCCGTTGCGTTTAGGGAAAACCGCCTGAAAGCGGAGAGAATCACTCAATCGCAGACGCGCATCTTAGAGTTCATTGGATTAGGAGATATAAAAAGTCATCAGCAAAACGACAAAGAGGACCCGTGGAGATTCATCCGACCAAGTGCGCCTCATGAAAGAAGAAATAGCGGTCATGGTGCGGGTGGCGGGAGTAGAGCGCCAACAATTGACGTGGATCCAGTAGGTGGAGGAACGCTAACACTTGATGAAGACTACGACACCCATGGAGGTGATATATCAGGTGACGAACTTCTTATGGGGAGTCTTTTATTTGGTCCGACCCATGAATGGCTTGATACTAATAGTGCTGGAGCTGTGCCCGAGATGGACGTTAATGATAGACCCGCTAATAATGGCCCCATCAATGGGGCTATGGCGTTGCCTTATACACCTTCCAGACGGCTACCAGTCCTACATCCATCTTCTCACTTCCTCCCGCCAGTTTCTCAAATCACGTCTTCTACAACGTTTATCCCCGTAACAATCTTGTTGCTGCACCCCGCTGCGCTCCAGCACGTCATGAACACGTCGGTTTATGATCTGACAACTGATACTACCCAGTCGTCGAACTGGATTGTACGATACATTCTCAATCCGTCATCTATACGTCGCATTTATCATGCAACGCTTTTTTGTGTTTTCTGGCCAGTATCAAACATTCGTATTCTAACCGCCGCGTACGATATCTCGTTCTTGGAAGCGGTTTGGTTTGAGTATCGGGTGCCATGGACTCCTTTTCGTAATCCATGGGTTAGTGCGCCTTTAATTATTGGTTATGAAAGTGTCCGGAAACTAGGAAGCCAGTTACATTATAGTTGCGCTGAAGCTCTCATACCGTACTTTTTCAAACGATCCATCCCTGAACGAGAAGGTTATCTTTCTTCTCTCTACTATAGAATCACTAAAATGATTATATGCGATGTCCTAATCGACACATTGTTCATGATTCTATCATACCCTATGTATCATCGATATCTTGCAACCATCCTTAACGTGTCGTCATCTGCTCCTACCGTGATTGAGATGTTCTCATTGTCGTTTTTTAGGAATAACAAAGGTCTCATCTGCACCGTGCTCGCATGTTGTACAATAGAACGTTTGGGCGGCAAGTTAATTAAGTCCATACTATCCGGACTGGTCAGGGAATCACAACAATCCGCTCAGTGGTACTCATTTCTATTTGGCACCGCCTTAAATCGCCGACTGTCGTTGGCTAACCTTGAAGCTGAAGTTCGAGTGGAAGGGTCAAATGCGATGGCGACCCGATCTATGTCCAGTTTTCTGGGGGAAATGATGTGTTTACCTCTCGGACTGTACACTATCCGGTTGTTTGCTAGATCGTACATTCCGCCACTGCCTATGTCTACTAAGTACTTTTCTCCTTCGTTGGCGTATGCAATTGCTGTCGAATGGCTCACCACTTGGTCACTAGATCAGGTGTTTCGGTATTTTATGACCCTGTCTCCTGTTATTGCCATTGCTCGTATATAGTGTCTAGTGGAAAGGGAAGATTGGACATATGTCGACTCAGTTGATAATGTACATTTATTAGCCAGACCATTGAACAATGTGTCTATTTATTACGACCAGAAGCTTATCTTTTAAATTTAACTGTATTGATACGCTATGGAGAAAATGCAAACGAACTATACGTTTTATTATGTTAATTAGTGACCAGGAGCTTATATTTTGAACTTAATAATATTAGTCATTTCCCACTCATATGCTATGGAGAAAATGCAAACGAATTTCGAAATATACACGAGCTGTTCGTTTTATTATATTAATTAGTGACCAGGAGCTTATCTTCAGATTTTAACTGTATTAGTCGTTTTCAGGGGGGACCCGTCCCAAAAGAGAAAAGTACCCCAATACACCAAATCGAATCTTGGTCGGCAGATAAACTATTCACCGAGAGACACGAGCGAGACTCGAGCGCGACTCCAGCGCGACTCCAGCAATTGTTGGGCGAATAAACAGCTCGCAAAGTCCATACAGGATATGTTATTAATAAAAGAATAAGCCTGAACGAGTTAGCATCAATTCATTAGCACGCCTATTTCAAAACTGCATTCTGCTGACAGTTATGCGCTATCAGACCTGACAGTCCTGGTCGAACGCTTAGGTTTGAATTTGAATTAGCTAAAACCAAGATCATGATATATCCCCATTCTCGCTACCAAATTTATTCATCAAAAAAGCTGGTAAACTAACCATATCACCAACGCAACCTCCCATACCAAAACCACTTCTTCATCGCTGAATCAAACCCCTTATTATCTGTTCCCCATCATTCGCACGGCTATCAGCTCCTTATACGACCGGCTCGTTTGTATCGTATACCAGTACTCGCTTAGCCTAATCTAGCTACTACACAGCCTCACGAGATTACGAGGCAGAAGTAAAAATACTCGCTAGGTCTCGGGGAAAGGAAAGTATGTTGATATATATCTCCCTGTTTCGACATTTGAAACTTACAGAAATTGTATCTAAAACACGACGAGCTTTGACTTTTTTTTTTTTTTTTTTGATATTAACAAACGCCTTCTGGCTCAGGTCTTAATATTTTCCGCTCTTTACCATGTATTTTATAGGAAAAATTTCCATCGTTTTATTAGCCCTTTACTGGATCCTCGCTTACATCCGTATTAACTATCTCCATAATGCATTCGTCTTTGACAGGGCTCATCTACAAGATATTGGAAAGCAGATTCTGGCCGCCAACCCGGGAGCCAATTCCACTGTAATTTTAGATAAAGTTTATCACGAATTGAAGACTGAATATGGTTCTCTTATTAATGACTACGACGACTCCGAATGGGTATTCAACAATGCTGGCAATGCCATGGGATCCATGTTCGTTTTACACGCATCTATTTCTGAATATTTGATTTTCTTTGGAACCGCTGTAGGCACTGAGGGCCATACCGGTACTCACTTTGCTGAGGATTATTTCCTTATTCTATCTGGTGAGCAGACCGCTGCTTCTGCTCATGCTCGCCATCCTGAAGTATATCTACCTGGAGACTCTCATCACTTACAGTGTGGATATAACAAGCAATACCGCATGCCTGCTGATTCTTGGGCTCTTGAGCTTGCTCAAGGTTGGATTCCTACCATGTTGCCTTTTGGTATGATGGAGACCCTGACATCGACGATGGATTTCTATTCTCTTTTAAAGACTGCTCGTATCAGTGCCGTTAATATTGTAAGAAATCTTCTCCGAGGAAAAGTATAATTATTGTCGAATGATGACCGCGTTTTTCTTCAAGGTCATTTTCCTTGGTTCTATCTGTTTTCCTCTCGTTTATTAGATATAGACAACTGTATAGTATTCTTCTAGCTTGTAATGTGTTTGTCAAACGGCTGAGCTCTGCTCGGATGATGGCTTTCTATTTTGGATATTAGATCCAAAGGATCAACTTGTTATTTGAAATAGCGTTCTCCGACCCGGGGCGGGGGGAGTTCAGTCCATTTATCTCGCCCGAAACCATCGCCAGGTACCGTCCACCAGGCACACAAGCGTCTCTCCGCGAAGCGTGCCTAGAGGCAGACGGTCCACCTCATTGACCTCTCCAACCTCCCCGACGGATAACTAAATATATGCAACTAAAAACCAAAAGTCCCAACGCGCTTATGAGCTTCACGAGTTTCCAACTTCTAACCTCTCTCACTCTTTCACTCTCCAACCTTAACCTCCTTCATCGCCATTGAACTTAAATGAATTAATGTTGGTTCGTTAGTGGACAACAGGACAAAGATTAGATTGGATTGTTCGACAAACAAGCGAGAGATTCACCGGATAACAGATAACGGAAACCTAAAAAGCTAATTCAACCAACCGTTTAAATAAACCATTTCAGTTCTACTATGGACCCGTCGGTGATGCTACGGCTGTGGTCGTCCAACGATCCTGAAAAGCTTCATATTCTGGCTAAAGATATCGAAACTCAAGGATCTTGGCAGTCATACCTATCGGTACAAGAACATAAGATTTTCGAGCATGCAGTGAAGAAAGGAGGAGATCTATGGGCTCAATTCCTACATGGCACCGTGAGTTGCTATGTTGAACATGTACCTCCGAATGTGAATGGGTCCAGTAATGGCAACAACAGCAACGACAATTCGTCACCATCATTAAATGGCCCAGCCAATCGCGGCAGTCGTCTTGGAAGTGGGAATGATAGCAGTAGTGGTGATGTAAATGGTAATGCTATTAGCAATTATACCAATGGTCATAATACGAATGGGGTTGGGTACAGAGACGATTCGTCTACTACTTCAGGTCCTTATTCTTCCCGGATATCTAGTACACCACATCCAATGTCGTTCCTTGGTAAGTCGGCTGCAGCGGCTGCTACCGGTGCTGGCTCTTTCAATAATCGAGCGTCAACATCTACTGGTGTCTCTTCAGCGTCAGATCAGCCAGTCGTGCCAACAGTGACAACGATAGATGGACTGACATTGGCATTCCGGGTGCGTTACATGCTTTATGATAAAAGTCTCGGCATTCTCTTCCCTGCAATAGGGAAATATATGCCGTTTGATTTTGATTCGGCTCTGTTTGAGGACTCTGCTACCCTCGTTGGTGATGATGCTAGTATAACTGATGATAAAAAGACAACGACCGCCGATGCACCAGTTCGAAAAGTCGACGATGATTATGATTTCGACGACGAAGATAAAGACGACGACGATGAGGAGGAGGAGGAGGATGATGAGAATAAGATGAAGGTTGATAATGACAACAATCAACAAACGATTAATGAAACCAATAATGAACAAGAAGATCCTCATGATGAATTAGGGAAATTAATTATTAAAGGTGAGAAATAAAAAAGAAACAGAAACATTTATTAGATAGTGATTTGCTAACAATATCAATGCAGTGACCTTGGAAGATGGAGAGACGGATAGAAACGAATCAAAAAGGACTAAAGATGCGATTGCGAACTTTAAGAAAGTATATCATATTTTTGACAACGATCGCGAGAACTCGCTGAAGCAGAGGAAATTAGAGGAATCGGACCGGCAGGTTGATTCAGAGGAGGCTGCTAGTGGGAGCGCGGCGACAGCTAATGCTGGCGGTGACGGCATTGCAGCAACGACAGGAGGAGTCACTGGTTCTGGGACCGTCAATGGAAATGGCAGCCAGGCTGCCGGAGCCGCTGTTAGCGTAGATAAAATGACTAGTACCGCGACATTTGGAGCTGCGAATTTAAGCTTGAAACATCTACTAGCGACAATTGAAGCCGCCAGAGACCAAAATAGTCTCACTGATTTAGAATTGAAGAATCTGATTTCCGATGTAAGAAAAAACCGGTCGAAATGGGCCAGTGAAGACAAAATAGGTCAAGAGGAACTGTATGAAGCGGCAGAGAAAGTAGTTTTGGAATTACGAGGGTACACTGAGCATTCCACAGCATTCCTGAACAAAGTTAACAAGCGAGATGCGCCCAATTACTTCAACGTTATTAAAAAACCAATGGATTTGAGTACCGTTATGAAGAAACTAAAAGGATTTCAATACAAGAGTAAGCGGGATTTTGTTGATGATTTGATGCTTATTTGGCAGAATTGTTTAACTTATAATACCGACCCCAAGCATTTCTTAAGAGCACACGCTTTAGCGATGCAACGGAAGACTTTAAGTTTGATACCATTGATTCCCGATATCGAGGTCAGAGATAGAGCAGAGGTAGAGGCTGAAGAAGCTGCTGCTTTAAAGGCTTCCAATCTGGCAAATGGAGTAGGAAACGGATACGAAAGCGGAGATGAGAGTATGACGGGGAGTGCTGGTGGATTGGGTCAAAAGGGAGGCAAGCATTCGACAAAAGGAAGGAAACGGAAACTAGATAGCGCTGAAGCAGAAAATATTAAAGAAGGAACTGGTGGTGTGCCGCCTCCTTTTGGCAGTCCTTTGCATGTGTCTGAAGGCGCTGGTCCTGGCACTTCGACTCCACGAGCAAGTCCATATCCTTCTCTTTCTGGTGCATATTCTACTCCCACTCCGGGTCCAGGAGATATAGACATGGAGCTTAACGAGACGCTCAAAGAAGAGAGTAAAGAACCTGTTTATGAACTGGACGTGGAAACTCAAGTCTGGCAGAACATCTACTCCAAGCAACGGTCTCTTTACTGTAGCAAACGAGGGGAACTGTTCAACGATGACAAGATCCAGCTCGATGCCGAAGCTACTGTCCGTAAATCTCTAGCTATGGGTAAATTCGAGGAAACGCTAGATAAGATGTTTAAATCGGAGCAACAGCAAGAGGAAGACCAGCAGCAACCTAGAAGTAGATTATTCAGAAGCAGCCGAAGTCTACTAGAATCGCTCGAGCCGGAGCGAGATCAGTTTATTATGGAATATGAAGTATCCTCAGGGTTGCCGTCATTACCAGAACGTCTAACACAATCTAAGATCTTTCAGAGTGACGACGGAAAGGATGGCGATGGCGCTATTGACGACGATCAAGATGACGACGAAGATGAGGACTTCCGATCCTTGACGGTTGAAGATATCCCTCCTTCAGATTTCGTTCCTCGCACAGGTCTGGCTCCTAAAATGCTAAGTAACCTCCAGGAAATCCAACGGATTCGTAAGGTATGTTCCAAGATTGCCCTTATCCGCCAAATGCAACTGCAGCCATATATGCATACAAACCAGATTGAGCCATACAATCCAGTAGATATTCATGAGCCAGATCTGGATCTCACGTCACGTCTTCCGAACAGAGATCACTATAATTCAGCGGTCGCAGCACTGGCATTGAAGAAATCCATGAGTAAGATCGCAATGCATAATGGATTCGAAGTGACTGAAGCAACTGCTATAGAAGCACTGACTGAAATTGCTGCTGATTATATGACAAAGCTCGGCAAGACAATCATGGCATATGTAGAAGATTGTAGCGATCGGAAGCGGCCGTTGGAGACTGTCCTTAATATTGTGTTACGAGAGAACGGAATCGAGAGCTTATCATCACTCGACTCTTACGTCCATGATGATATTGAACGCCATGGTACGAAGCTGCAAGACCTAAAGCGAAAGTTAACACAGTTCACCGCCGATCTATTACGACCAGGCATGAATGAACTCAATGACCGGCAGTTTTCAGATAACAGCGATCAGTTTCTTAATGGAGACTTCTCAATGGAGCTTGGCGATGATTTCTTTGGTTTCCGGGAGCTTGGGCTTGATAAAGAGTTTGGTCTTCTTACTTCATCTGTTCCGTTCCATCTTCTTCATGGCCGTCTTAGCGCATCGTTTAACAATCAAAATGACCAGCCGGTCAATACTGAAAAACTTCAGCAGGTGCCTGACTATCCAGCGATGTTCTCAAATCACGCCAAGAACCAACTTGGGCTTTTAAAATCATTCTTTGTTGCTCGCTTGGAGTCCAGCAATTCTGACGTTCTCCCTGAAGGAGATCAGTTGCCGCCTAAGCAGCGCAATACCCGACCAAAGCTACCCCCAACTGGTAAAATCGCTGGTCCTAAAAAGAAGCCCATGTCGAGAGTATTTTTTAGACCGGAGCCGCCTATACCAGAACCAAAACAAGAGGTTGCCAGACCTGTCAATGGGGACCACACCAAAAAAGACGATGACACTCAATCGCTAGCTATGGAAATGGATGCGTCAAGTGATCTGGGTCTTCATGATGAATCAATAGACTCGCTCTTTTGATTTATTACATTTATTTAACTTGATGATGTGTACATATAATATAAGAGTGAACTAAAGTAGTCTGAAGGAATAGGAAGGAAATAGGATATTAGCTAATGTACTATATTATATAAACGACTTTAAATATTACTATGCGTTGAATGTACATCGTCCTGCGAGAAGATGTGATATTAGTGACTTAAATATTAGATGGCGTTTTCAACAATCCAATCATCATCTTTATGGTCATTTTCAGCAACGTCGCTTTGGTCAGCATCATCTTTCAGCAACGGCTTTTGATCCAGCAGTCCGCTATCGCCGGAAGAGTAGCTTTCTTCAGAGGAAGAAGATGGCGGTTCGGAAAAGCCTGTATCTCCATCTTTACTTTGCTCCACACGCTTCTCACTGTCTAGTGAGGCTTTGGATGACTTTGAAGAAATGACATTATCCGACTCTTCAATAGCCGGATCTGGATCCTGAGCAACATCGTCATCTACGGTGATAATAACTTGACCAACGCCATTGCTCACAACCACACCGGCTTTCGCAATTAGCCGGCCATTCGTATCCAGTACGTGGATATTCTCAGCGTGGAATTCATCTCCAGCTGAAACCTTCAACTCCTTATGAGTATAGAAGCCATTGCCAATGTCTTCCAACAATCCATCTCGAATGAACTCCAAAGTCGATGCATATTCTGCCATAATAGGAGCTCCCGTCTCATCCACCGCGAGCTTATGAGGTATAATGATTTTCGAATCCTCATAGGCGAGAATTGGAACTCTTGGTGTCTCAATTGTATCATACAATGGTGGATTGATAGCTAACAATTTGTCCATATTATTGTATATCAAGCCACCAGATAGTTTTGTGATGTCTTCAGCAGACGGCATCAACAGATCTAAACTACTTCTGCTGCTGCTATCTTTATCAGTGAGATAATTCTCAGTAGAGTATTCGTTTGTAGCATAATCCTGATTGATTACTCGCCTACACTTGATCTCATTAATCCCGGGCTCTTTTGGTGGTACAAACACTAATTCGTTACACAAACGCTTCGTATTGATGACCATGCGATAATGACATGTTCGAACTTCTTTTATGAGAACGATAGTATCGACGTGGATTTTGGGATTACACAGGTATTGGACTTCGATACTACGGCGGTCGTCGACAAGATCACATTCTGTCCCGTTGCCTAGGAGCTGAGAGGCATAGAAAGCTCCTCCTTCGCTGCTGTTCTTAATGCTGGTAATGGATTCCACAGAGTCTAAGCCGTTATCAAATTTGCCTAGAACGTAGGAAGGAATGCCTTTTTCCGGCTCAGGAGGTCTGTCGCGCTGCGTAGGAGGAGCGGCATGGAATTGGGTGATTTCCTGGCCATAACAAATGGCATATGTCCAGTATCCAGAATGGTAATATAGACAGCCATCAGAGAGTGGGTGTAATAGTTCAAGGGCTTTTGATTTTGACTCAGCCAGTGATGAGGGAGAGTTGAATGATGATGTCAGAGAGTCAGAAGAAGAAGAAGATGACGATCCGGCGTCGGTACTGGAACCATCGATACTACCACCAACTATGTTATTAAGCTCAGAAATAGAGATGCCGTCTGGTCCGCCAGAGCTGGGTTGTGACACTTCTCTTGGAATTTGACAGAAATATTCCGTTCCATTGAGCGACATTAGCTTGTATTCTATTGGAGGGAGATTGGCAGACAATCCAGAAAATGACGCTGATGACGGGTCGACATCCGCGCTTTGAACAATCAATCTGCCAGCATCCAGCCCTCTTGTAGACTCTTTCTGTAGTTTCAAAATTTCCAATGCATCTTCTCTTAAAATCAAGTCGTCGGCCGTTTCAGTTTGATCACTGCTGCTACTGCTAAGGCTGCCGCCGTCTGGGTCTAATTCATAGCCCCGAATTGACACTCCAAACTGAGGTCTCGAGTATATATCGGAATAGACATTAAAACCGACAGGGCCCAGTTCTGCGCTATTCACCAAGCCAGTTACCGCACTCAGTAACAGCAGATAATTTATTTTCTTCATTTTTAATCAAGTCTCTAAAATAATATGCAAAATCTAATAAATAATCCCTGGACCGTCCGTCTGTTCTAAACTATATATATATGTATAAATGAAGATGATCTTGATCCCTGTTATCTTATCTGCCAGCACTGAGTTGAGCGCACGGCTGGCATACGTGCGCATTCGCCGAATCTGGGTAAGGGTTGGCTGATGGGTGAAAAATGTTGAAATTTGTCGATCTTCCAAAAATCTGATGTTAGACGAATGAACTAGAGACGGAAGAAGAGCAATAAGCGAAACCATCATTGCGAAACGCCAATAGTATCTCCATTCTCTCACTTCAAATAAATATTTACCATGAGCTTAAGCAAGACGCTTGCTCGGACGCTTGCCAAGTCCATTAGGACTTATTCTACCGAAGCAGCTACAACCGCTTCTACAACCGCTTCTTCTTCATTGAGGATTAAAAACCCCAAAATGAGAAATGCCGTTCTCAAGGGAAACTGGGTCGACGGTCCTCCATCACTCAGAACCAAGAGTGCCCGCTTAGCATACAACAGCCCAAAGGGCCTCAATGAAGTGTTCCCACAGGCACTTGAAATCATTCTAAAAGAGAAAGCCAAGCATTACGCTAAGGCAGAAGAGATCAAAAAGACGCTCGATAGCAATAGCATCGATCTCACCAGCGACGAAGTTTCCGCTCTCCACTCCTCTTACAATAAGCACCTTGTTCGTGCCGAGCTCAACGACCCGGAAGTTCAATACAATCATCGTATCAACCAACTAGACCTCACTCAACCCGTCTATCGCCATTTAGCAGAGCGCGATTGGAAATCCTACGACATGCTCATCACTCTGCAGCGACTCGAACAACTGCATGTTATTCCCGATACACTCCCAACCATCACTCCTCGGGCGGATGTCAAGCTACAATTCCCTACTGTCATTAATAAATGGGTTGTGCCTGGCGAGGTAGTTCGTAACTCGATCTGTTCTCGAACCCCTCTTCTCAAGGTGCAAGAATTCGAACAGATCCCTAATGACAGCCTCTACACTGTGCTTATCGTTGATCCCGATACTCCAGATATTGCCAACGACCGCTACTCCACCACCTTGCATTGGGCTGTCACCAACATCCCTCTCTCCAACACACAACCCGTTGTCGATATCTCCAAATCGGACGAACTGATACCATTTCTTCCTCCTCATCCTGAAAAGAACGGGCCCACTCACAGATACTGCGTGTGGGTTTTCAGACAATCTGCCTCTGCCGCTCCATCCACCACCCCTCGTCGCCTTGACCTCTCGCCCTCCGACCCTTCTCTGGTACGCGAGAAGTTCAACATCCGCTCCTTCGTCTCCGCACACAAGCTCGATCCTATTGGAGCCCACGTCTGGCGTTGTGCGTATGACCAATCCACCGACGAAGTCCGTGAAAAGTTCGGTCTTGGTCCTGGCGTTGTTTTCGACAAGATCCGCCGATAGACCCCTCCTACCTCATCTGTATATATGTAAATATAGCCCGTCTTCTACATCGCTACGCTTCCAGCTTCTGGACGCGCCGCCCAGACCCGTTGTCCTCCACACACGCACTGACCACCTTTCAGCCTCCGCGAAGCGGAGTACAACGGGTCTGGGCAGCGCCCAGCCGCCGGAGGCACACACAACCACACATACAAATGCGATAAATATGAAGTGAATTGAAATGTACAAACTTTCTAAAACAAACATCGGGAGCACAGCTTTTTTTTTTAGACAGGAAAAAGATCTCTCGTCAGATCAGGTCATGTGATCGGGAGCGGGATTACTCTTTGAGAGCACTGTCAATGAACTTTTCAATATCAAAGTTAGGGTCGTTGATGTCGGAAACAACATCGGAGGCGGGTTTCTTGTGGAGCTCGGCGTATTTGGCCTTGGCTTCAGCAATCCATGTCTCTTTGCGAGCGTACTGCTCGGCAGCATGGGTCTTGACTGCCTCGGACTTGAGCGATCGGTTGTGAACGAATCCGTAAGTCACGCCGGCACCGAAGATGGACCATCTGAGGACCTTAGATAATGTTAGTATCGACTGGGCTATTGAACATCTTCACATCTTGAGCTTTGGTTTAGCAAAGAAGCGCAGAACGAGGTCTAGAAACGTGCAAAACGAAGGCCGGCAGGAGGGCTCCTCCAAAAAATAATTCTTAAATACTCACATTGAGAGCAGGAGAAACCATTGTCTGTTTGTGTATTTGTCAGTAGAAATGAAAGTTGGCAATATATCAACAACGACTGGAACAGAGTACCTACAAATGTACCACAAGTTCGATATCTGAAAAATGTCCGTGAGTGGGTTGGGAAACTCTTTCACTGCTGGGCTACAACCAATCAGAAAATGCCGTTTTAGTCGACGTCCGGCCAGAGAGTGGCACGTGATGTACGGCTGGCAGGTAGCCCCGAAAGCGGGCATTAGATTACCCCTGAGCTGACCAGAGAAAGATACAAGAAAGGTAGATTGGATTAGAGAGATCACTATATATATATATAAGAACGGTATATTTTATTCTAGTCAATTTCTTTCTGATAACGTAGCTTGGTTACTGATTGCGAGTTTAGATTATAGATGTAACTGGACTGATTTGATTTATGCTATTATGATCTGCTGTAGCGGTTATCCGAGGGTCGGCCCAAGTCCCCATAATATTTATCGATATTTATCTCCCATAATGTTAATCGATAAAACAGATATTGACATCTCGTCTGTATATCTGCCTGTTTGCCAGTTTCCTCAGTTCTACCAGCATAGTAATTTCTTGTCTGCTTCGTAAAATCGTGTTAACAACAGTTGTTGATAGTTTCCGGACTATTATTACTAGTATTATTATTATTTCGTCTTCTCTCTCTGAGCCCGAAATGACTTTCAAATCTTTATTTGGTCGTCTTAGCGCCTTTTCCAACGACATCATGGGTATGGATGTAGTGGATGATTTTGATGACCCAATTGATGGCAACGAGTGTGACGACGATACTCCCAGTCGTTTGAACCTTGGATCTTTTGT
Source organism: Sugiyamaella grinbergsii (assembly GCA_030579895.1). Lineage (NCBI taxonomy): Eukaryota > Fungi > Ascomycota > Dipodascomycetes > Dipodascales > Trichomonascaceae > Sugiyamaella > Sugiyamaella grinbergsii. The sequence goes on along the minus strand of JAKTRT010000051.1, from coordinate 27,277 downwards.
CAATCCACTTTGTGACTTGTTCGGTGGTGGTTTGATGACCTCCAATTTTCAATTCTCTTGGAAAGGTAATGCTGTTTGTGGGTTTGCCCATAAAGTCGGCACTAACGTGAAAATAGTTTCTGTGTTTCTTCTCCCTCTTATTCTCCATATTCTCAAGTTCTGCCTGGTTATCTGTGAAGGATTGATTCTTTTCTTTGCTTTCAGTATTCTCTGTCCCCGAATGCTTGTTATAGTTATAGAAGCATTAGTTCTTATCTTTGGTTTCGGTAATATTCTCTTACTCCTATTCAGTTTCTTCGGTCTTGATGAAGAGCTGTTTTCTGCAATTGCTATCTCAATGGTTTTCATTGTTTTCGACTTTCCCCGCTTCCTCAATTCTTTTGTGGTGCGTTGCAAATATTTGGTCTTCAGTTTTGTTTGCGGGATTCCCGAGTTTCTCTTATTCCTGCTCGACGATCTTGTCGGATACTTTTGTTATACGTTGGGCATTGGCAAGGAATCCTTTTGCAATTATGTCTTAACAGTGACTCTTTACACTTATGTTTTGGTGGTGAATTTCGGTATTAAACGGGTTGTTAAGTCTGTTCTCAAGGCTCTTTGCCAGTTTCCTACTGTTTCTATCAACATTAATTGTCAGTTTTCATTGACAGGGCCTGAAGACGCTGAAGAGCGGTCTCTATTGCCATCAGAGGTTCGAGATTCTGCCGACGAATCGATGAGAATGGATGAGGTCAAAGATTCTACCTCCTGGTTCAAATTTCCCTTGAAGTTCCTTCTGGATATTGTTATTACTGAAGACGCAAATGAACTTGCTAATCAGTGCGAAGATTTAGAGAAACAGCTCATAGATTCAAATTCAGCCTGTAAAGAGTTAGAGGATACTTTGGCACGCGAATATGTACCGAAAGACCAGTACTTGAAGGAAGTCCGTTTAACAGAAGTTACTCAAATGAGATTGGACATGTGTGGTGCTTCAATCACCCAGGCAGAAAACGCTATACTGGGTACAGTTAAAGTCAAGACTGACGCGAAATTGGAATTATATCTGAAAGTTCAATCATTACTGGAGACGAGTGTGGAGCAGCGAATGAATACTATGCTGGCCTATGAGACCCAGGTATCGGAATTAAAGGATATAATTCAACAACAAGAAGATAAGACCAAGTGTAATAAGGATAACTCTCCCGTACAATCTGGATATAGCGATCGTTCTGAGAATACGTCTGCGACTCTGCTTGATACTCATTCTGTTGTCACTCAGGTTGTCGAATCATCTCAAACTACTGGTGTACCAGAGAGCCCAGTGGCTATGTTATCATTATTTGATAGTGATCGTTCCCGATCAATAGTTGGTGCCATCACGAGATTGAAAATAGTCGACAAGTGTGTCAGTAAACATAAAGCACGGAAAGAGCGTCGTCGCCTCATGAGAGAGGAACGTCAACAAAGACTAGACGACGATCGGTCACGACTGGTCTAGTCGTTGATGGCCAATCTCCATCTTCTTTTTTCTCTTCTTTTTTTTTATCTTTTTTTTTTCATCTTTTTTCTCTTCTTTTTTTCTCTTCTTCTACTTTTTTCTCTTCTTGTTCTTCTTTTTTCTCTTTATCTTTTTTCTTCTTCTTCTTCTTCTTTGGATGGTAAGTTATAGATGGTACGCCTAGTTATGGATGATACACCAGTTATGGATAATACTCCCAGTTATAGATACTCCCAGTCATGGATGATACACCAGTTATGGAGGATACTCCCAGTCATGGATGATACACCAGTTATGCATGGTACACCATGGATGATACGCCAGTTGTGGATAGTCCTTTTAATGAGTTATGGATGATACAAAGAATGCTGCAAAACTCATGTACGGTAAGTTCCATGTTCAATTGTTGAGACTTCTTCCGCGTACTAACACATCTCAGAATCGTTAAACTTCATTTGAGATACTACTACTGTTACTGTATCTCATCATGGAGGATCGAGAGTAATATTGTCAGCCCCTACCGATTACTCGGAGTTCAAATAGCCTGGCTATTTTCGACGCTCTTTCCTTACTCGTCTTTTTACCATTGCACTCTTGTTCGTATGGTTTGGTTCTTAACATGGCAGCAGCATCACCCCAGCATGATCCCAGCATCTCCGCAGCATCTTATTAGCATGATCCCAGCATCTCCTTAGCATGATTCTAGCATCGCCTCAGCATCTCCTCAGCATCTCCTCAGCATCTTCTTAGCATGATCCCAGCATCTCCTCAGCATCTCCTCAGCATCTCCGCAGCATCTTCTTAGCATGATCCCAGCATCTTCTTAGCATGATCCCAGCATCTCCTCAGCATCTCCTCAGCATCTCCTCAGCATCTCCTCAGCATCTCCGCAGCATCTTCGTAGCATGATCTCAGCATCTTCTTAGCCTGCTCCCAGCATCCCAGTATCATCGCATCATTCCAGCATCCCAGTATCATCCCAGTATCTTTCCAGTATCACAGTATCATAACACAATCCTCGTACCGTCATAACAGTTTCCCCTTTTTACCATTCATAGTTAAGAAGTTATTATTATTATTATTATTATTATTATCGGCAATAGGGGGGACATAGACCAGGGGTCAAAGTCCAGGGGTCAAAGTCCAGGGGTCAGAGCCCAGCTGCTAATTCCTACATATCCACAACCAACTGCGGTTGTGATGCTAGAAAGACAACATTTTCTAATATTCTTTCATAGACTTTTTGTTCTTTCTTTCCCTAACCAGCTTCTTCGTCTCTTGACGACAATAACTGCACGGCTGCATATGATTCTAGATTATATAGCTCTATATCTTCACCACGCTTACTTGCGGCCATAATCAACGGCTTGAATCTGAACCTACTGGAGATCATTGATGCGTTTATTGACGAGACCCATATATCATGTTTTTCCTCACTCTGTTTCAATTGACTCTTTGGACAGTATTTACTACCTCAGTAGTTGGCGCTACTTCGTCTGGTGCCGATAATAAATTCATTATCCCACTCTTTCTCCAACCACTGGCTTCATCAACCCTATTACCAAAGGCTTCAATTGAATATGACACGTTCTCACACAAAGCCATTTTGACCCTATCGGAAGACCCTCAGACTGTGTCCTTCAAAGGAAAAGCCTGCTTAGGTATCCAAGAGAGTTCTGGTGGATTCAAGTGCCTTCAGCTTATCCAGGTCCCCAGTTCATCTAGTACCCCTGCTGAATCGTTTATCATTCAGTTAGCATCGGGTTCCTCTTTAACAGGAGATCTATCTATTGATATCACAGGTGTAGATTATTCCATCAATTCAGATGGTAAAGAATCTGTGGCCATGGTGAGGGCACCCAAAAGGGGCCCTGTTCCCGAAATCAAGCAACCAATTAAACTGGTGGACAACAAGATCCCTGAGCCCCAAGTTGAAAAGTCGTTTCTTCAAAAATACTGGATTTACCTTGTACCCCTGGGTCTCATGTTTGTATTATCTGGAGGAGGCGGTGAATAGTAGATATTGACTGAAAGATTTAGTTAATGTCTTAGAAATCCATCTCCTCACCATAGATCTTGTATATGGGTACAGGGCAATAAATATTATGCTAGAGTTTTTTTGCATCACCCTAATATTGATTTATCATTGCTGTAAAAATAAATAAAAACTGTTTTGTTAACCTTTATCCTCAATTGTCACTTTGATCATCAACTAGCACGTCTCCGTTTGTCAAGAATCAGCCAAAATTCCTCCAATATCGACAATTGCTGCGACTGTAACTGCTCCTCCAGTGCTTGAGTTTGCCATGGGTCTACTCAGTAGAAAGAAGAAGCTGAAAAAAGTGCTGAATATCGACCCACTCAAACATAATAGAAGTGCTGACATACAAGGCATTCAGACATCTATTAATGGTCTGGATAGAGTGGTTATTGGCAGTAGCTATCGTCAGTATGAGCCTGCTCCTCCGCAAGAGACGTCCACTCGGAATGTCAGTTCAACACCTCCCATTGCACATTCCAAGCGCACAGATGCAACCTCTCGGGGCCGTCCCACTCCTCGTACAACGCTGGGTACGCTTGCAAACTCAAAGGTCAATTCAATAAGAAATACCAACGATCCATCTAGCAGTGATAAGCCGGGCGTTAAGTCAACCGCTGGTGGTCCCGACGGCAATGCTGAAAGTAAGCCGAGCGTATCGGTAGTTAGTTGTACAAAAGAGGAAGAAGAAGAGGGTGGAGCAGGAAGTGGAGACAGAGGAGGACCTGGTGGTGGAAGCACAATTGCAAATTTCTCGAACTTACATTCTAAACATCCTTCCAACACCGCTACAAACGACAAATCCGACGATGCAGCTTTCCAATCATCTATACAACCACCATTGTCTCCTAAATTAACCGAAAACACCAACGATTTCAACGACCCGACAACGAACTCTGCAAACCATTTGCTACCGCTTCATAATGAAACTCATTTCAAACAGTCCATCAATCCATTTGGCAGACAGCCAATCGGCTCTCCGAATCTCCGTCCTTATCCATTTCCACCCCCTCCTCTACATTTGAATTATCCATTACAACAGCAGCCGAATCTTTTATACTACGATAAAAATAGGAGAGCTTACTATGAATTGAAACCTCTTGGCCTGGACGACCCTCCTCCTCCGCCGCCGGCCAAAACATATCTTCAATGCGTAAAAGAACGATGGTCTCTTTTTCTAGATGCATTCGGCCTCAAAAGAGTGGTTGTTCACCCGAGATTTGTATTTTGCTTTCTAGGAGTGGTTTTATATTATATAATTGGTGTCCAAGGACTGGCATTTAGCTTTATATTAACATCTGTGATTCTGGAAATCAAAATGGAAACGATCCAATCTGGTATTGAAGATGGCAATCACGTCAATGGGCTACAGTTTAGACCCAATACATATCAAGGACCCGATAGAACACCGTCCAGAGCCGGTTTCGGTGTAAACTCGATTCATGGATCGTCGCTCCATCGGCCAGTGTCTCCAATGGCCCGACTGCCATCTCCTATCCAGGAGATCCACCATAATCCCTACCAAACGGATATTATCTTCTAGTACAACTGTTTTTTATAAATGTAGTTTGAATGTAATGTGTAAGACTATGAGTGAGGTTGTCCTAGATCCTATTGTTGCAGAAGACATAATTAAATTCCCCACATTTTATACTCTTCGTCTGATTAATTTTTAGTTCCCCACGTTTTATACTCTTCGTATGATTAATCTATTAGGCCCGACTGTAATTTGGCCATTCTCTTTAATCTCTTACACCATCTTAACATCGATTGCAAATGTGGTTCAAAGGTTTCAAAGAGTTCTATATCACTGTAGAATCTGCTGAGACTCCGGTAACTATTTTTGGTGTCCAAAAAGCGGGTCCCACTGCTGATAGTCCCGTAGTTCTACTTGTACATGGCTTCCCGCAATCCCATAACATTTGGCACAAGATAGCTCCTCAATTGGCGGAGAAATATCATGTTGTAGCCATTGACCTTCGGGGATATGGCAAATCATCCAAGCCGAGTAGCAGTAGTGATAAGACACATAGTCTTTACAGCAAAAGGACAATGGCAAGTGATTGCGTATACGTAATGAATGCTCTTGGTATTGATAAGTTCTATTATGTGGGCCATGATAGAGGTGCTCGAGTAGGCCATCGACTATGTGTTGATTATCCACACAAAGTTATTAAGGCGATGTTCCTGGACATTGCTCCTACTTTAGCAATGTACGCAGCTACCGATAGACAGTTTGCCAGTCTATACTATCATTGATTCTTTCTTATCCAGCCAAGCCCATTCCCAGAGACCTTGATTACATCCAATCCTAGGTTGATTATAGAGACTAGCTTAGGCGGATATAGCCAGGTTAAAAGCTTGTCATATTTTGAGCCCGCTCATATTACAGAGTATGTAGGCGTAATGAGCACTTATGACGGTGCACATTCAGTCTGCGAAGATTATCGAGCTTCGGCTACTACTGATCTTGAGCACGATAGGAAAGATGTGAAGGAGAATCGGAAAATGACCGTTCCATTGATGGTTCTCTGGGGTAAACAAGGAGTTGTGGAGCTGTGTTTTGATGCTTTGAAGTTATGGAAACAAGTAGCAGTGGATGTTACCGGTGAAGTGGTTGATTCAGGTCATTATATTCCCGAGGAGAGTCCAGAGGACGTACTAGATTCAATAGCAAAGTTCTTTTAAGGGCGTACACTGGATAGAGTAAAAGGCACATTATACGACTTAGGTAATAGTTTTATTAATTTATTTTATCAGAATATCTAGTAAAAATCAGCAGCTGGACTAGAGATGCCTGGCTTGTTGCTGATATCACGAGTGGTCGTGTCGACAAACACATCGATCTCGGTGCCCCGGCCAGAAAGCTTGGCTGCCTCGATATTAAACAATACATTCTTGATACCAAGACCAAGGACGCTTGAACCGGTCTCGGTCTGAATGCGCTCAATGATCTGGTCACGCGAATGATGGTCAAGGAAGTTCACTTTTTCGAAAATGTGTTTGAGGTCTTCAACCGACGACACATTAGGCACATGGATTTCTTTGTTGAAGGACTTGAGAAGATCCATTTTATCCAGAACCGTTCGTTGCGAAGTCGTTGCAAAGACGATTAACCGTCTGTTCTTAGGAGGCAGCTTACGAAGGAAAACTTTAAGTGTTTGCATGACTGGATTCGAGAACCGAGGACCAATATTAACCCAATCTAGAATGTCCTCGATCTGATCGACAACAAGAACATTGAGAGGTGACTTATAACTGTCTTGGAACATTTGACTGAGATACTGAATACGATTTGCTTCAGACATACCGATCATTGAATCAGGAGTAAGAAGACGGATGAATGGGAATCCAGAAGCAAGCGAGATAGCAGACGCCAGAGCGGTCTTACCGGATCCGGGTGGGCCATGAACAAGAACAGAGATGAGAGGGAATTGGTCACTCTGTTTGACTTGCTGAATGAGCTTTTCTCCCTGAGAGAGAATATTCTCGATATATGGCGAATATTTGATTATACCACCGCGAATACTATCCGACAATTCGTCTTCACTGACACCGAACGCAGGCTTGTTTTCCTCTAAAGCCTGCAAAAAGTCTGCCCGGCACACGAGAACTTCTTTCTTATCAAATGTGATACCCTTTTTCGGATCCATGCGGACATTCCGATTCAGCGCAAAACTAGCAGCGCTTTTAACGAGACCTTCAATTTCGGCACCAGAAAAGTTCTTAGTCATAGAAGCAAGTTCGTCAACCGACACGTCCGACGCGAGCTTCTTTTCTTTCTTCATTTTAGCAGTATGAATGGTAAAGATTTGTTTTCTTCCTTTTTCATCAGGCAGCGTGATTTCAAGCTGCACTTCAAACCGGCCAGGACGGAGAAGAGCCACATCGATTAGGTCTCGTCTGTTGGTCATACCAATGACGAGAATGTTATTGAGCTGGTCTACACCGTCCATTTTAGCAAGCAGCTGATTTACTACATTGTCGCCTACTCCGGTACCATCAGCACGAGACCCTCTTTGTTTAAATACGGCGTCTAATTCATCAAAAATAATGATATGAAGAGACGATTCATCGCCCTTTTCTTTATATTCAGCTTCGGCTTCTTTGAACAAGTTACGGATATTCTCCTCACTTCCACCGACATATTTATTTAACATTTCTGGACCGTTGACGATTTTCGGTTCTACAGCATTGAGCATCTTTCCGATCTGTCGCGCTATCAACGTCTTACCTGTACCAGGAGGTCCATAGAGTAGGAGACCCTTGACGTGCTGAATGCCGAGTTTTTCCACGTCTCTAGGAGGGTAGATTCTACTGGCAAACGCCCGCCTAAAGATGGTATTGAACTCGTCGTCCAAACCACCGATTCCCATATCTTCAAACCGGAAGTTGGGCTGGAGAATGGCATTCACCCGCGGCTTGTTATCTGAAGCCTTGATATTGATCAGGCCACCAGAAGGTTTGAAGAAACTGATTTCTGTATGATCGACTAGAATGCCCCGTTCATTGCCCTTCATGATTGTGGAATGATTCGAATCAAGCTCGTTGGACGACCCTCTAGCGCCCAAGTCGACCACTTGCGTAGATAGAACTTTGATTTTGAAATTGTTGCCGGAATACTCCATGGCCAGTTTCTGGCCGGGAGCGAAAATCTGGTTTTTGTAGAGACTCAGAAACCGCTTGCCCAGTTGTTCTTGTTCAAACGGAGTCGATACTGCTCTTGCACGAGAGTAGAAGTCAATTTCCAAACTCAAAGCTCCAAGATAGACCCGGCCATTGCCAGACGCGAAGATATCGAATCCGCAAATATTCACCTCTTGCCGCAAGGACCAGTTCGCCCACTCTCTCTGGGCACCTCCCGCTCCTATGACGTTAGGAGCAAGGCTGGGAGCCACTCGAGCAGTGAAAACGTAGGTATCATCGATGATGACATACTGGCCGTCTTTGAATGGTCCTGCAGGAACAGCAACCACGTTGTCAATGACAAAGTTCTGAGCAGGGGCGTTATCGACAGTTACACGTAGAGGGGGTCCAATAGGCACAGGAGAAGGCGATGGGACATGAGGTCTTCTTGATGAGATGTTTGGCAGGATCCCGCCTCCGGATTGTTTACCGAATCCGAACTTTTCCATTTTCTGTTACCGTCTGGTTGGTTAGTTTTGAACGTTGCGAAGCGGTCCGAGACGTGTTTGTCTTGAACATTGACGTGAGGTAGGCAAAAAGTCCGAGTTCTGACTCTGTTTTCCTCTCTCGTATCTGTAACGTCAATCGCTTCAGAAGCCGCATCTACTTACAGTCTGAAATTCTATTTCAAGTACTGCTTGTTCTATTTCGGTTCCCGTCGCTAGCTAGCAACTGTAGTTGTCTCTCGGTCTCTGTCTCTGACTCTCTCTCACTCTCCTGTACCTGTGTACCCATTTATGTATCTGGCATTTAACTGACATCGCCAGCCGTGATTGCCAGCCGTGCTCTCCATAACCAGTCTGTATTGCTCCTTATCGGAGATTGCATGGTTCGCGCTTATCTCATCGGCTCATCTTTAGGACTTAACGACATTTTGAGTAATGATAGCCAGGGGTCTGTTTGATATGTATGTACGCTACACGTCGCTTGCGTCCAGTGTATATGCGGCCACCGCGAGAGATCCAGATCTGAACGACGGCCAACAAAGCAATTGGAGGGTCGCGAAATGGCCCATAATACGTTTTTAGGTTTCCGAGTGTCTTACGGGCCAGACGAGCCTAGTCTTTAAGTTATGGGCGGATCGGTTGTGCAGCGCAGCACACGAACCCAGTTTTTTTGTTTTCAGCCTTTTGATCCGATGCGTCCGAATGTCGAAAAACTGCCTGCTCACCCGCAATCCACCGCTTACCGCTACTGCCCAAGCGCCTCTCCTCTTTCTAAAGCAGCCCTGAGCGCGAGGAATACTGTTATCGCCGTTGCGAGTTAAGCAGTAGTTGCGAAGGCTAAAACACGGAGTTTGGCAAATCCGATTCTAGTCCAGTTTATTTAGGCCTCTATCGGTTTTGCCAATCTAAAATACAAAGAGGAACTTTAATAGGCCATAATTTTTGAGTTTGCCAGGAAATCCACAAAAAAGAACACAATGAAATCAAGAATCCCTAGTAGATTGAGAACTTTTGTCACTCCCAAAACGGACGGCGGAAGCCCTCCTATTCTAAAGTCCGTTGTCCGGTCGGTGGTGGGCAGACCCGAAGGATCAGTTGAGGTCCCGGTACCGGCAGAGGCTGATGGTGAGGTCGTACTTTCTCCGTCTGATATAGGATACGGGGCCATCGAAATCGAGGATATCGATGAAGAAGATGACGAATTGAGTTTGTCGGACGAAGAAGAAGACGAGGAGTTGGAAGCAATGGACGATTTGTCAATCAGTCGGTATGTTTCAGCAGAGTCAAAGCCTCATTCCCATCATATTACTTATGGAGATGCTGATTCAATTATAGGAGGGCATTCTATTGCCGGTAGTAGATTGGACAACAGCAGTAGCATTATCGGAGAGATGGGTGATGAAGAGGCTATTGCTATTGATGAAGATGACGAAGTAGTAGAAGACGTTTTGGTAGACGAAATGATAGACGCCGAAGAGCGTTTAAAATGGGACAAGGCAAAAGACATCGAGGAAAAAGACATGTCGGCCACAAGAAGGCTCAAGACCAGCTCTATGCAAGCAGCGTCTAGAATCCGATCCCGATCACGATCGTTCTCGTCAAGCAAGTATATCAATAACCTCAAACAACAGAAAGTGTTTTCGTTCTCACTGCCATTTAATAATCCACTGGCCAATCTCGATGTGCCTGGGTTTGCCGCTTCGCTGGATTTACCGACAATTAACCTGCGATCCATGATATTTAATAATACCGGCGATAGTGGGTCGTCTACCGATATGCAGAAAGATAGTCTGTCAGAATATGCAGACCTGGACTCAGATGAAGAGGATCTCCGGTTCGGTTCAATCAAGCGACAAGATAATACCCGCGTGCGAGCAGTCAGAAACACTCTGTCGAGAAACTTCTCATTGCCATTATCGCCCACCAAGCAGAATACATTCCCTATGATCACAGGAGACGTGGTAATAATGGGAGGCTATCGCGGTAGCATTCTACGAGATCGAAAGACCAAGAAACGAATCTGGATTCCCATTAAAGCAGGACTCAATATGAGAAAAATCGATCTCACTGTGGGAATTAAAGATAAAGATGAATACACCATGGAAGACGACCATATATATCCAGACGGCATGCTCACCCATATTGGACCTGTAGACATATCAAGAAAACTGATCCGCAAAATGGCCGAACAGCCCGGATGCCGAGTTCACGAGTTCGGCTACGACTGGCGATTGTCGTCAGACATCAATTCCAGAAAACTACGAGAGTTTCTAAGAAAAATCAAAAACCAAACCATATCCAAGAAGTCGGCTATTGTGATAGCACATTCAATGGGCGGTCTGGTAGCCCATCATGCCATGCAACAAGAGCCAGAGTTATTCCGTGGCTTGCTATACGCCGGAGTCCCTAGTTCGTGTCCTAATATTCTCGGTCCTTTTCGATACGGCGACTCTGTTCTATTAAGTTCACGAATCCTCACTGCAAAAGTGAATTTCCTCATGAGGAGCAGTTTTGTGTTTCTACCCCTGAATGGCCGCTGTTTTGTAGACAAGAATGATGCGTCCAAGAAATACGATATTGACTTTTTCGATGTCGACACATGGATTAAATACGAATTAAGTCCCTGTGTTTCTAAATCGTCGGAAACGAGAGCCAGTGCTTGTAGGCAACTACAGCCACAAGTCTCTGGATCGTTAGCATCGCCTAACTCATCCTCGTTCAGTCTGGCTAACAGTACCAGTATGTTTCAAGATAAAATTCAAGATAAACTGCGAACAGCCAAAACAGCTGCTTTTCCATTTCCGCCGTTGCTAGCCGCAGTAGACACGCCCATCCCGTACGATCAGGCAAAGGAATATCTAGCAAGAACGCTCAAACGAACCAAGGAGTTCCTTCTTGAGGTAAAGAAAGTGAAGCCAGATATTCAGTATCCTCCTCTGGCGGTTGTTTACGGCTGTACTCTGCCAACGCTACGAGGCGCCCGAGTAGACGGTATTGAAGGAATTAAAGACGGCGATTACGACCACCTTCTATTCGGAGCTGGTGATGGCGTTGTTTATCGTAAGACACTGATGCCCGATTTCTATGGATTTCCTACTGTCGCCAAAATCCCTTCTGCTTCCAGTCATGTAACGCTCTTAACTGATATAGACGGTGTGGGTCGGGCGCTCACTGCTCTGCTCGAAGAAGAGGCAATCCGAGCTGCTACTGGCACTATCCCAAATATCGGAAAGACAAATAGTGGACTACATCATGCGTCGACGATGCCGCTTCCTGCGACAACTTCTATTTAAATAAATAAATAAGTAAATAAATAAGTTTATATGGTTATTTTTGGCCAGCAAGCAAGCAGGGGTAGGTCGGAGGTCTTTGCGGCTATTTTCGGACAGCAAGCAAGCTGTGGTAGGTCGGAGGTCTTTGCATAGCTTGTTCCGAGTAGTATGACCTCATGTGAAGTGTTGTCCATAGACTTAGACCTTGGCTTCGTCCTCGCTACTCATCGACTGACGAATACTGAACTGTTATCCATAAACTGCAACCCATACATGGAACCTTGATCTCGTCGGCAGAACCGTTACGTACAAGATCTTGTTCCCAGACTACATAGCCCTGAGTATCACCGCAACGACACGGTTTGGTCCACTTCATAGTCGGCTGGCCTTCCATGTCAGTGACATCTTCATGTAAAGTCATATCGTCAAGATCAATAGCATCTCCGAGCTGAACGAATCCTCGACCAGATGAAGATGTACCCCCGCTACTTTGTAGTCGAGCCTGATACTCTTTACGAGCAACTGGGTCTGATAATATCGTATAGGCCTGCCGGATTTCCTCTACTGTCACTGCTGTCGGGGCCGTACTGCTCTCCTTTCTCTGCTGTTTCTTGTCTGGATGGGACTGCAGCAGTGATTCACGATAAGCCCGTTTGATCTGTTCATCAGAAATATCATCCTCACGTCCCTGCCATTCCTCTATGCCTAGAACTTGATACAAATTCTGGGTGAATGACATTTTAGAGGAGAAAATCTCTCAGGGGGGAAGATTTGCAAGAATAAATATTTTTTTATATAGTAGTATAGCACAGCCAGCCGTATTATAGACATTCTCCGGCAAAGCCACTACTGATATCGTCGGTGGTAACTACAAGTCAATAATACAGTTTTCACTTAATCAGACGATACTTCTGCTACAAACCACTATACAAATCTGAAATCGGCTTCTCATTCCACGATCCAAAAGTCTCGCAATACCGGAATATAACCCGTCGAAAATATCGACGACCCTTAGACCCACACCCTCAAACGCAGGGACTCATAACTGTAACTACACGCGGCTGAAAAAAATTCTAATATATCGCTCCGCTGATCATCGTGAAAAATATATATCGACTATCTTTTAGATGGTGAACTTTGTTCGATCTGGTCGTTGGAAAGTGTACTGATAATGGCTACTACAAAAAGTGCGGAAGTATTAAATCTTCAAACCAAACTAGTGGTGAAAGATGAATTAGAGTCTTCGGCTATTCTTGGCCAGTTTTCTGGTATAAATGTAGCCGAGACTGCTTCTTTTGATTTATACAAATCCAAGGCTGGCAAGGCTCTTGTTCACGGAGAATCTGATCGATTGGAATATGATGGCGTTTCTGAGGGATCCGGCGGAAACAAATACTGTGTTGCTGTGTACGATGCTAAAAGTCAATCTTTACAGCTTCTGCCTGTCCCTCTCGTATCGTTATCGACAGTGGTCAAAGCTAAGAAGCGGTCTAGAGGCCCTGCTATTAGACAATCCAACGTTAGAAATAATATCCAAAGAACCACTCTTGGTGAGACATTCGGTACTAAAAAAGCCAAGAAGGCTATTTCTGACTTGGAAAGAAATAAAATCGATGCTGATAAGTTACAAGACCTCGAGTTGGCTATTGTAGATACGGTCAAGACGTCTACTGAGAACCTTCCATCTCAAGAGAAGATCCAAGAGGCCCTTTCTTCTGAAAGACCCATTCCTCCCTACAATTTGGAAACCACTGACCAGGCTCTTGTTTATCCACTCATCGATGGTGTCTTGTCCAAACAAGAATATGACTCTATCAGGATTGCTTCTATTATTCTCAAGGAGCAAGACGATGAAAAGCGTATGGCCATGTTCCCACAAAAAACTTCAGAATATATCCACTCTAGGGTACAATCTGTGATTCTCTCTGAAACTTCCTCAGTCGACAAAATTCATAAAATACGACTTCTGTATTATGCATCGTTACTGCTAGCAGTCTACGAAAATAAGCGCATTTCTAGTAAAACAGCTCTACTTGCAAAGTTAGGTAGTCCTCCTGAAATACTCATCCAAGGAGTTATTAACAAATTCACTGTGTCAAAGACAGGACGTTTTGGTAGAACCAAGGATTTCAGTTTTGCTATTGACCCTGCTAATGAGAATAAGCTAATTTGTTACTTCTTAGTATTAGCACTTCATCTGGACAACTTCTCGGTGGAAATCTCCCCCCTTGTTCATGAACTTTCTCTCAAACCATCAAAGGTTGCTGATTTGTTCAAAGCAGTTGGTTGTAATATTAAAGTGGTCGGTGCTTCTAAAGCAAACAACAATATTGGTTTTAAGCTTGCGACCTTACGAGCTCCATTACGTCTTCCAGAAGTCGCTAAAAGAAAGCGTGCTGGTGGTCGTTAAAGTGCTAATGGCCGGTAACGATTTATTATTATATTATTATTGTACTATTATATTTACTTGATGTGTTTATGTGTAATGTTGGGCTCTGTCCATATTGTACCTTGTGTCCTGAACTATACTTATATTGAACCACATTGGTACTCCCTTAAGGGTGTGCTTTCTCAACAGTAGAGATAAAACGGGGTATCATTACTCCATAGTAATTATTCTTCTCTATAACTGGTACCCACCCACGTAATATCAGATTTAGAATTCATCTCACATTCGCCCCGCCCGCACAATCATCTTTCTTTTGCTACTAGAAACACTCAATTTCAAATTTATTTTAACTAAAAATCATAACTAAAAAACATAAGGTATATGTTTAAACATTCTCAACCATTTCGATACCGTGCTGCTTCTCATTGATGGTTTCATCAGCAAGTCCCTTTTCGTTGTAAGCTTGTTCAGCCTTGACTTCAGCAGTGGTAATGTACTTCTTGAAGTTTCTGGCAGGGACGTGGTTGGCAAAGAGTTCATCGAGTTCTTCAAAAGTTCTGTGAGCAATCTCAGGCATGAAGATGTATAGCAAAACCAAATTGACTAAACTCAAAGCAAAGAAAATGAAACCAACCTTAGGACCCAAGTTTCCATGATCAGGATTAATGATAAATGGAAGAACAAAAGTCCACATGGTACCAAAACCTTGGTTGACAGAAAGAGCAATAGCAACAGTCTTCGTTCTTAAAACAGAAGTAGGGATTTCAGAAGCAATAGCATAGGCAATGGCACCAACACCACCATTGTACCAGAAATTGAACATGGTAAGGAATGCAACACAGGCAGTACGAGCAGTTGGCGAACGATGGGACTGGGTACCAGTAATACCAATACACAACACGTCAAGCATCAAAGCACTTAAACCACAAAGAATTAAAGGACGTCTGCCGAAACGATCAATAAGTAAGAATGAAGTAACAGTACCAGTCATGGAAAGAACTTGAGCACCAATACCAATACGGAAACTTTCTTTTGGACTGATTCCAATCAATTGAAAGATAAAAGGACCGTAGGAACCGATGAAAGATACACCAGACATTGGGTGGGTGAAGAAGGCCAGAGAAGCTAATAAAGTACGACGCAAGTTAGTTCCCTTGAAACATTGGATATAACTAGCACCACTGTAGAGCTGCTCTGCTTCGAAAAGAGTGATTTTCAAGACATTGAGTTGATCCTCAGCATCCTCTTCATTGGAGCATAGTCTAAGAAGTTGCTTTCTGGCTCTTTTTTCATCGCCCTTCTTAAGATAAAAGTAAGGACTTTCAGGCATCCAAGGTTGCATGAGAATAGCAATACCACCAAACATCCATTGAGCAACAAACAAACTCTTATAACTCCAGTCACTATTCTTGGTACCAACATAGTTACCAAGAATACTTCCGATAAAAGGACCAATGGTTTGAGACAAATTACAACATCCGGTTGCAATACCACGGATAGACAGAGGGGCAATCTCGGCAACATATGAGACACACAGCGCGGACATAATTCCAAGAGCAAATCCATTGACCATTTTACCGGCGAAAAACGTCTCGATATTGGTACACGCATATTCAACACCGATAGCAACAAAGGAAATGCAAATGGCTGTAAACAGAACGATTCTCTTACCAACATGATCAGCAGAGAACGAGCCAACATAGAGGCCAACCACGTTCATGGCAGTAGGACCAGCTTGGATGGCCGATTGCCAAGAGGCAGAAAGAAGGAAGTTCCCGTCAATGTAGATGCCTCCTCCAAAGTTTTCTCTAAATCTAGGAATACTCAAAACCTGACCACCGGCAGAGTTATCGAATCCCATTAAGATAAGCATCCATAACATGACGAATATCCACCCGCAAATCTTAGGATATCTTTTCAACGCGGCAACGTAGCCTGTTGTGTGAGCGGCCTGTTGGGCAGCACGAGCACTGATCTCGGCGTCTGTGGCAGTGACTCCAGGGACTTCAACCTCATCTTCGGTCGGATGTTTAGACATGTCTGAAATATATATATGTACCTTCCACTCAGCACTTTCTAAAAAGAATTGCCTTACTTCTTGTTGTATTAAGATGATGTTATGAAAAATATTACAAAAAAAGGATTCCTACATATCATCTGGAGATCAACGATATATATATATAATCCATTCTTGGAGCAGCTGCATGGAGACTTGACACAAAATGTGGGGAAACTTTAAGGTTGAAGATAGGATCTGCGCGCAACCGACATACGGGTAAAATGGCAGTATCTGAGTTAGGTGTGGATCAACGACATTAGGCGAAAAGATAGTCCGGGATCGCTAGGTCTAATAGCCCGAGCATATGTCGGGGAGTTGATCTAGCGAGACAGCGACTGCATAGTTGCGCGATGAAGACAGCCCGAGAAAGTGGGGGCTCACGGTGCCATACGAGTGTCTCGCTAGATCATTTCCATATGGATATTCGCGGTAAAGATATAAAGACCGACCCCCCCTGGATATACCCGTTTATTAGCGATGACTTGCGGTGAAGTATCGTGTGAGTGACGTAAGTGAGTTAAGTAACTCAAGTAACTCAAGTAACTTCATTTGACTCATTTGATTTTTTAATTGATTTTATTCATTTTCTTCATTTTCTTAATTTCCTCATCTTCTCTATGCCATCTCCAAATAAAACTCGTTATGCCCTTATCGGGACTGGCGGTCGAGCCATGTTCTTCTATGTATCGCTCATTCGTGACTACCATCAGACTTCTGAATTGGTGGCATTCTGCGATACAAACCAAACACGTATGGACTACGCCAATAAAAAGGTCGAGGATCTTGGTGGTCACGCAGTGCCAACCTATTCAGCAGAATGCTTTGAAAAAATGATCGCCGAGGTCAAGCCAGACCAATTGATTGTTACCACCATTGATCGTACTCATCACAAATATATTATCCGTGCTATGGAGTTGGGAGTCGATGTTATCTCCGAGAAACCAATGACTGTAGACGAAGTGAAATGTCAAGAAATCTTAGATGCAGTTGAGAGAACTGGTAGAAAGCTTAGAGTAACTTTCAACTATCGTTATGCTCCTCATAATACTAAAGTTCGTGAACTGATCGCCGATGGAACCATTGGACAAGTCAATGCCGTTCACTTTGAATGGTTACTCAATACGCAGCATGGTGCTGACTATTTCAGACGTTGGCACAGAAATAAAAACAATAGTGGTGGCTTATTGGTTCATAAGTCCACTCATCACTTTGATCTCGTCAACTTTTGGATGAATACCAATCCTGTTACTGCATTCGCGTTTGGTGATTTGAAATTCTACGGCAAGGAAAATGCTGAAAATAGAGGCGTAGGCAAGTTCTATTCTCGTGCTCATGGTGCTGAAGCGTCCAAGGACGATCCATTCGCCTTGCACCTGGAAAAGAATGAACAATTAAAGGAAATGTACCTGGATGCCGAACACGAAGATAACTATTATCGTGATCAAAGCGTTTTCGGAGACGGCATTAGCATTGAGGATACCATGGGTGCTACTGTTAAATATGCCAATGGAGCCATTCTTACTTATAGTTTGCATGCTTATTGTCCATTAGAAGGATTCAGAGTCGTTTTCAATGGAACCAAGGGCCGCATGGAACTTAATGTCATCGAGTGCTCATATGTAAATTCTGGTGGCGAGCAAGCCCAAGAAGGTGCTATCGAGAAATTAGAGATCACTGTATACCCAATGTTTGGTAAATCCTATAGTGTTGACATTGACCAAGGAGAAGGTGGTCACGGTGGTGGTGATCCTGTTCTTTTGAATGATATTTTCGGTGTTCCAGTACCCGATCGATTCAATCGTGCTGCCTCTCATGTCGATGGTGCATTGTCTATTTTGACTGGTATTGCTTGTAACAAGTCTATCAAGACAGGATTACCAATCCAAGTTATGGATTTAGTAAACTTTAAGGGCAGTAAGAAATAAGATATGTTCGTAAATAGCATAATAGACGTTACAATTTCGCAGGAAATATGAGAAATAGATATGTTCGCACATAGCTCAATAGATGTTAACAATTTCGCAAGACATTTTGGATTTGAAAAAAGCATTTACTTTCGCCAGATCTTTGTTAGGGTATATTATTGAGTTAGAACAAATAGAGTGTAGCCTGTTGCTAGAGCATTTTAAAATATTAAAAAGAAAGTATTAGATATTATGATTTCATATTTGCTAGAGTATTGGCCTACTCAAAAACAAATACATTGTAAAAAATATCATCGAGTTTAGCACTGTGCTAAATGTAATGAACCACATATTACTCACAGAGTACAACAAAGTTGTCATCTCCAATTACCGCAAAACATATCTCTCTGGCTCTCTCGATATTTTACATTGATTACATCTATTATACTCTATATAGCTTTATGTAACCCTTCGGACACAACCTTCCACCCGGTAGGGAAGCCAGGAGCTTGCTTTCCTCCATCATTGTCCCATCCGGCAGCCATAAAGGCCACCGCAAGCAGAAGACTTCCTGTGGCAGGGAAATAAGGAAATGGAACCTGGGTACCACCCGGTGCTAATCCAACGTCGTCAAAAGGCATGTTTGGGTCTAATAGAAATTCTATGGCCTTTTCAGGCTGTCCTAACCGAGCAGCATTCATAGCTAACATTCCAAAATCCCATCCCCAACATTCATCAAAATGCCAAGTTTCCCATATTTTCTTTGAAGTTGCCTTCATTACACCCAGATCAACCCCGCTAATCTCTGGTAGCCAGCCATACATGCCTACTAAAGCAGGATGTTCCCAGGTGTATTTTGTCCACATGTCCTTGACTTCAGGCCAGATCACATATAAACCATCTTGAACATGAGGAGCTGCAAGGTTGTTTAACACTTCACCCCATTCCTCTTTGGCGTTGAGACCTAGTCTCTTGCGCCATTTTTGTGCTACCGAGAGACCGAATCTCCAGTACTGCAATTCAAAAGAAGGGTTATAAGTTTCTCTAGCATCAGTATTTTCTGATACTACGTGAACAGGAGATCCTAAATCGTAGACTTTTGTCTCGGGATTCCAAGTGGCATAATTCTCCATGAATTCGGCAGTTTCGAAAATGGCTCTTTCCCACTTTTCTAGAGTCTCCTTTGTAGGATGAGCTCGATAATCGAGTTCTGCAAAAAGCATTACATGTGGATTTTGCCAGATAAGAAGCGCGTTGATTTCTCCTGGAGACGGTCTTCCAGTAGGGTCGACCATTTTGGGCCACCTAGCACCTTTATATCCCTGTGAGCTAGCTAATTCAGTTGCACTAGATAATAGCTTATCATATACAGATAAAGGGCGATCTAATAACGACCATTTATTTAGCAATGCAAGATATCCAAGATGCCACCATATCATTTCGGTATGAAACTTTCCATACCAACCAGTATTGACCAAACCGCTTTCCTGTGGTGGCTCATTACCAGTAGCATTAACTGCCATGGCATATTGACCAAGAACAAACCTCCTTTCTAGTTCCTTCCAACGAGGGTCGGTACTCTGGGATAAATCAATCGCACCACCAGTACTCCAGAATGATTCCCAATAGGCCATGGATGCTGCTGAGATGGCACTGAATGAAGACTGGTGCGCAGTTTTTTTTTTGCTGAAGGACACAGTGACTTCAAGATGCGAACCAGGTGAGTCCAGTTCTAAACAGAATCTATGGCCCTTTGATGTGGTCAGTTTTCCTTTTTCGTTCCAGGTCGCAGAAACATAGTAGACGGTATTTTCAATGTCTCGTTTGAAACTAGCCCCGAGGCTTTGCTCTTCTATATCAGTTGTATGACCAGAAATGTTCTCCCAGTCTCCAACATAGGGAGCTTGGAATTTCGACTTTCCACAGTTATATGGGAAATCGAAAAAGACCGTCAATTGATTCTTGGCTACCAAAGTAGAGTCAATTGAGACTGCTACAGTGTCGGTTTTTGGATCACATATGGTGTGGATCTCGACGCTTTCACCATTATATTCAAAGCTACTGGTGATGATCCCCGACCAAAGATCAAGATGCTGTTTGCAATCCGTCAAATCAGACTCCTTGACGGGTCCATTTCCAAAAGATAATCCGACTCTTCCAAGATTCATTCTATTTGGATTGGATATCAGCCATTGAGAGAGCTCTTTCTGCTCATTGGGAATGATATATTTCACATTTCTGCCATCGCCGGCTGGCCAGGTCTGGCCATGGAATTCGTTCAAATCTTGTTTTGGTAATGGATCTTGTTTCCAGCCCCAATCTGACATAATCGCAAATGGTACAAATGTCTGCAAGCCTGTGATATCGGCACCGAATGCGAATTGGCCATTGCCGACTTGGATTGGCGATTGAAGGTTGCTGGAAGTCCTAATAGGATTATGTCTGCGGACTAATGCTACGCGGTCAATTGTCATGATTAAATGTGGAAATGCCAAACAACGAAATGAAAGTCCTGCCAATTACCTGAACAGTCAAACAAAAAATGAGAAAAAATGAGTGAAACGTTTATGACTGTCGCGAGAAAAGACCATTAGACTTTCGCAACCAAAAATCTCATCGAAGACGTCATTCCTCTTTTTATTGATTCAGATCTTCTAGAGGTGTGAATTTACCCCACGCATGAGACGATGCAGGATCAATGCAGGATCAATGCAGCCTTGTCGGGATAAAGATGTTGCGAAGCTCCGGACGGTCTAATGTTATCCCTACCATCCGCCAGAGAGCCCGGATCGTCGAGAAATGGCATCTCGGACAAATGATACCTCCATTTCCCCCATCTAGGGCTCCCGTTAATGCCTATCTAGGGCCCCCGTTTTCTGCCCAACGCGGATTCGAGGCGGACTACCCCACACGAGTAGGTTATTCTTGGCTGTCCGAGACCTATATATACCCATGGTCATCTTAATTTAAAGGTAAATATATATACATATATATATATTTTCAGGGTTGACGAGTTTATTGACAAATTTTGTAAAAAATGGTTGAAGGATCTAGAAACAGCAGCGGTGTCAAGCAGTTCCCAAAAATTAAGGAAATCCGTACATTCATACCGTCGGGACCTGGAATGGGAGATTACCATGATGTCGAGAGAGGACATTGGTTGATTGACGATAAATTCTCTACGCCCATGTCGAAATATCCCGACTATCGCAAGTCACGAGTCGATTGGGGAATTAATGTCTTGGGATCATTTTTCATTGAGATCGAGGCCGAAGATGGAACAGTTGGGTATGCTACTGGATTTGGCGGCCCTCCTGCCTGTTGGTTGGTAAAGAACCATTTTGAACGATTCCTGCTTGGAGCCGATCCCAGAAATACCAATAAACTTTGGGATCAAATGTTTCGATCCAGTATGTACTACGGCAGAAAAGGTTTGACTATCGCAGTCATCTCAGTAGTTGATCTTGCTTTATGGGATCTACTTGGAAAAATCCGAAATGAGCCAGTCTACCAAATGATCGGTGGCTGTGTCTTGGAAAGGCTCAAGTTCTACTGTACTGGCTGTGATCCAGCAGCTGCAAAGGAGCTCGGTTTCTGGGGTGGAAAGGTACCCCTTCCTTATGGACCCGATGAAGGCCATGAAGGTCTCAAGCTCAACGTTGAGTTCCTTCGTAAACATCGCGAAGCCGTGGGCCCTGATTTCCCTCTCATGGTTGATTGCTGGATGTCTCTTAATGTTCCATATCTTATTGACTTAGTAAATGCTACTAGGGATCTAAATATCAACTGGTGGGAAGAGACTCTCCATCCTGATGACTATGATGGATTTGCTCAGCTCAAGCGGGCTTTGCCGTTCATCAAACTTACAACTGGTGAACATGAATATACAAAATACGGATTCAGAAAGCTTATTGAGGGAAGAAACGTCGATATTCTTCAACCGGATGTCATGTGGGTTGGTGGTTTAACTGAATTGTTGAGAGTTAATGCCCAAGCCCAAGCTTATGATATCCCAGTTGTCCCTCATGCTTCTGGTCCATATTCTTATCATTTCATGTTTTCTCAACCCAACACCCCATTCCAAGAATATCTTGCCAGTTCCCCAGACTCCAAGACCATTTTACCAGTGTTTGGTAATCTGTTTATAAACGAGCCTATTCCACATGGTGGATATATGGACATCAGTGCGTTGAACAAGCCAGGTTTCGGCTTAGAATTGAATCCCGCTGCTAATCTTATTCCTGCTGATTTCATTTTGACCCCTGCGCCTGCCAAATCCATTTCGAATACCGTCAATGGACATTCTCGAAAGGTTATTACCAATGACAATGGCTCCAGCTCCAGTTCCAGCTCTGAGCACATGAATGGCCATTCTAAATAGTTGATATATATACACTTTATATTTTACGAATACATGATTGCATAGTAGATTAACTCGAAAAGAACAGTAGCGAATGATTTGAGTAGATCAAACAGAGGTATCTATCTCTATCTCATGTTTTACGGATTAAGGTCTGTCTTGCATCCCCCCCCACTTAATCGTTCGCTCAATCAGCGAGAAGGGGAAGAACCTAAAGACATCCCACGAACTTAGCTCCATCACTGACGGACGCAAACATGGCTCGGCGAATCATTGACAGTCATATTCATTTGTTTGACGAAAGCCATCGCAATCAATTGGCATGGATGACAAAAAACAGTCCTCTGAACGAGGGTCATGATCTGGTTAGATATAGGGCCGAAACCGTCGTGAACATTGAAGGAGTGGTATTTATTGAGACTGATAGAAAGGTGGGAAGTCCCATCGACAATTCGGAAGCCTGGCATCACGTTCTCGAGGAATATGGATATATTGACCGAATTTTGAGAAACGATTTGTTATGCAGTGAAAGATCGGGGTCTTCCACTTCGGGGGTAGCAATTAGAGCAGCTATTCCATGGGCCCCAGTACCAGCTGGGCCAAAAGTTCTGGAGAGGTTCATCTCTCGATTGAAAGAAAAGGGACCTAGAAATTTCAATTGCATTAAAGGATTCAGGTATCTCGTTCAAGACAAACCAAAGGCGGTAATGCTGGATACCAATTTCATCGAGGGCATCAATTATTTAGGGCAGCATGGCTTCATCTTTGAATTAGGAATTGATACAAGATCGGGAGGCCTATGGCAGTTAGAAGAGGCTGTGAGCTTGGTCAAGTCGACACCCGGTACAGTTTTTCTGATAGGTAAATTAACATATCGATAGTGGAGCGGTGAGGGTACTAACTCCGTTATTAGATCATTTAACAAAACCAAATCTGCGTCTGAGACCCGAAACAATTGTCGAAGATAAACAGTTCCAACGATGGAAGCAGTTAATTACCGACTTTCACGTATCTTCCTCAAAGTCATTCATCAAACTATCTGGTGTTTTCTCCGAATTGCCTGAAAATGCATTTACCGACGTCGATTTGTGCGTTGATCATATTCTTCCTTGGTTTACAGTTGTCTTTGATGTATGGGGCCCGGAGAAAATCATTTGGGGCAGCGACTGGCCAGTTTGTAAAATAGGAGGAAAGCCGTCGGCAATTCCAACCTGGATTGATATTTGTGAAAAGCTTTTTGAAGCGCTAGGTGTAACCGATGAGCAGCGGGACCAAATGTACTATCAGAACTGTCTTAGAGCATACAACATAACATAACCATGAGCGAGATCTAACCTTCTCTCTCTGGACTACCTTAACCACATTTGTTAATCATTAGGTTTGTTCATTTAATATATAATTCATAAATTTACACAATAAATACATCACGTAGACATCCAATCAGGACGTTCATTTTGTTTGCTATCATCACCGTCATAAGTTGCGAATTGATCTTCTCGTGACAGAATATTTTTATATTCACCAACCGAATGCTGGACTGGGGTCTTGTCACCCATTTGACCAGTTTGTCGGGGCCAGTTGAACCAGTCGAAAATATCATTCATATTCGATCCGTCCATAAATTCTGGCAGACCAAGAGAAGATATGATAGATTCTTGGTCCATTTCATCGGATTTAATACTTTCATTATCATTAGCGGATGCCGCTTGAAGAGCAAGCTCTTCGTTGGCCCGGTTTTCTTTTCTCTGTTCTTTCTTTTGCTTGGATAATAGGAAATCCAGAGCATATGCATTACGTCTCATGTCGGAAAATATTTGTGTTTTGGATCCCTTTCGTTGATGGTCACTGCTACCCATTGAATCTGTAGGAGAATTCTCCTCCGCTCTTGAAATTGCATTCGACCCTCTAGCAGTGCTCCTTAACGATAGCTCTTCATCAATGACCATGGTCAGTAATCCGTAATAACGAGCGGCGACTTTCCAGACCCGACCTAACTTCTTGAGTCCAGTGAGCAAGATTTCTAAGTCTTCAGGAAATGATTTATAATTCGTTACACAGTCAACTACTAACAGTCTTGCTGATACCCATAAAGACCACGCATAATGAGGACCTACGTATTGACCGAGACCGAATATAATGACATGCTTTGCGAGCGAGACAACGCACGCAACAGCAGATAAACACCGTTTGGCTGCACTAGGCGAGTTAGAGAAAAACTCAGACTTGAGGCATGAATAGCCAGCAGCAGAATTCAATCTAATCACGGTCGTCTGATATGTGGCTTGCAGCGTGATAACCATTGGATCCAACTGATCTTTGAGTTCGCTCGCATTTATTATATTGGATGATAAATGAGGTGGTAAGGACTTGTACCAGTTATCAAGCTCGATGTCCAATTGACGGAATTTGACCTGCCAGTCGAGTACATCTTGTAATGAGTAAATGCTCACAGGCTTTTTAAGGAAAACATGAATGGAGCTAAGAATTTGCAGGCTTTCCAGTACATATCCAAACGTATCAATGTTTGAGGGGTAATTGATAGAGTAATCTTTTCGAATGATGGTCTTAAGCCATCTTGTGCGTACCTCGATCGGCTCGTTAAGTAACAAGTCGTCAGTCCAGAGATCATGTCGAACGGGCAAAAGTCGATCGATTTCAAGGCTATTGAGCTTGAAGGAGAATGCTGTAGCAACTGAAGAAAACCTATCGAGGGAGTAGATTACCCAGAACAGCCTTCGACGAGATTCCAGATCCTGCCAATTTTCAGCAGCAGGAAGGATATCTGCCGATTGAGCAGAGATGGATTCATTACTCGGCTCAGGTTGAAGACGGTTATTATCGGCCATTATTAATGAAGGGGGTTCTCTGCTGAGTCCGAGATGGGTGGCAGCAGAGCAGATTAATGGGATAATGCTCCATGTTTCTGGGCCGTTGGAGATACCTACGAGATCTATAGCGAGAATTACTAAGGCTTGAAGGCAATCAAGGTCGGTAATGGCAAAAGATTTTAACATGACAGTTTCTTTACATGCTCGGTAGTAGCGTTCTTTCTCGCTCTCGTTGAGTTTGAATTGAGGAATGAATCGAAGAGTGACTGCTACAATAGAGTAGAGGATTAAGGGATATTCTTTTTGTTTCTCGGGGACTGACGGTAGAGGAGATTGTGTTTGTGGTTGTGGAGTATCCGGGTGTTGCTGGCTGATGATATTGTGCAACTCACCGCTGGCTTTAATTGGGTGAAGAAGAGGATAGCAAGGGTGAATTCGTTGAAAGTAGAGATCTACGAGCTCGCGAAGAAGCTCTTTAGGAGGTAAAAGCGTCGACTTGATTTCAGTGTGCAATACAGAAGAAGTGCTTCTACTGCTGCTTGAATTGGAGCCGCCATTTGCGATAATGGGTAACTCATTGGCCATGGAGCTAGTGCGAGAGCTGGAGCGGAGAGAGTTTCCATTGCTACCTATATTTATACCTGCCGAATTGGCATTGGCATTGGCATTACCATTAGCACTAGCATTAGCATTAACAAACTCTTTCTTCGCACCATTCTGACTGGGATCCTGGTAGCTGTTCCGTATCATCGTCCTTGTATGAGTACTTTGTGGGCTCATAGGGGACTGACTCATTGACTGATTTCTCAAGAATTCCACCTGCCTTGTAAGTTCCAGAATAGAGTTCAATTGCGACGAAATGTCAGATTCAATTTTATTCAACCGAGCACTGGTAGAGGCTTGAGAGAACAGCTCGAGCTCGATTTTGTTTAATCTTGAAATTGTATTCGCTTGAGAAGTGAGGTCGATTTCTACCTTTGACAATCTTTCAGACATGCTTTTCCCGTAACCGCGTTTCAAGCCAGGCTTTCTCTTTACACGATATACACAGTCGGAAGCTATACGAAGAAGAGATGAGTTAGACTTGGATGTAGCTAGACATCAGGCAATTGCATTGGCTTTGGCTTTGGCTTTGGCTTTGACATTGACATTTCTAGAGATATGACGTCTTCTTTCTTTTCCTACCACTTACCATTTTTTGAACACCATCCACAGCTGGGTTTTTCCCTATCACAACGAACTTTTCTCTTTTTACACAATTCGCAGCTTCAAAGTTAGTCAATCAATCGACCCTTCCTCACTCTCTCCTTGCATAAACTCGCCAAGAGTCTAACTTACGATCCAATTTCACCATCACCGTCGTCATCTTCAATAACATCATGTTCATCATCCCATTGCTGGTGATCGCCGTTCTGACTGCTGGAGTCTTCTTCACTTCGATGACGTTTCATTTTTGACATTTTTTTTGGCAAGAAAAGTCGTCGATAATGAAAGACGCAGAGAGAAGAGAGCACACTCGGTGGTTTTGTTTAATGAATGACCGAGATCCGATCTCGCAGTTTCGCATGTCGGCTAAAAGAAAAAGGACCTGAGTTTGACGCGAAAACGAACCGGCAGAGAAAACAAATTAAGAGTGTGGGGTAGTCCAGGGTCAGGGACCGGGCTACAAAGCTGTGGGGGCGACCTGACCCCACCATTCAAAAGCAGCCTAGTAGCTAATTGTGAGGATAGGATACAGATACTAGGTACCTAACCCACGCTCCAGTACAAATATTTGTTTTGGTCTTTCTTCTGTAGTTAATGAACACAATACTC